>JAOTQR010024544.1:3402-52601 GCA_025774065.1 Solanum ossicruentum
ACCTCCCGCCGGCCGCCTGCGTGGCGAGTTCTTGCTACACTTTTTTAGGGTCGTGGAGCTTGAATGGGAGGGGAAGCAAGGACCGGAGCACTGGGGGGTGGGGGGGGGGGGGGGGGGGGGGGGCAATGTTTTGCCCTATGTGGAGGCTAATTTGAGAAAGATCTCTTCAAGGGTTGTCGAAAAAGCTAAGAAGATTTGTTTTGCCAAATCGGTATTCAATAATAATTATTTAGGAATTTCACTATGTTGACTCCTCTAATTTTCTAGAAAAGAAATAGTCAAAATCAGTTATCTTTTGGATTGCATTGATCCATCATACCTTTATTGTATTCGGGTAAATGATGTTGTAGTTGAGGTTGTGGAAGGTGATGCTAGGAGTGTCTTGTGTGATGCTGTAGAGAAGCATCGTGCCTCTGCGTTGGTTGGTGGTGGTCATGGTTATGGTCAAACAGTTCGCATACTTTCTCAAAATTTTTTAACTATTAATTTGGAAAGTGAACAATTCTTTTCTTGTTTATGACCATTTTTTTCTAATTTGTTATTCTGTTCCTCCCTGTTTTCAGTGGGTTGGAACTGGAGAAGAGGAAATCATTGCAACATTCTATCAAACAGTTTGTATGCTTTCACAAATTACTCTTTTAACTATTAATTTGGGAAGTGAACAATTCTTTTCTCGATTCCTACAAAAATGGAAAAATCAAATTAAAAAAAATCTCCCTCTTCACATTTTATGAATTTGAAAACTATAATAAGAAGTTTTTATCAACTTTTTATGTGCAAGTCAAAATTCATATATTTGTTAAAAGTTTCTCCATTTTTCTACGTAGACCACTAATGGTGATTTCTACTAGGGATCTTTCTGCTTTTTCACTTTCTTATTTTCCTTTAGATTTCACCCATATGTAATCTCAAATTTCATCAGTTTTTCTGTGATGGACTGGTGGTTATCTTTATTGAAATCATATTTTCTAATTATATGTTGGATTGTTTCGTGTCAGATTTTTAAGCTTCCTTTTTTCAAGTAGCTCTTCAATTGAAGAAGGCTTCCATAGTAGTAGTTAACTAGAATATTACTTTTTTCCATTGAGATATCTTATACTCTCATCGTCCTTTGATTATTTTGCAGGATATAAAAAATGGAATAAGGGCTGCATATAGATGTTGTCACTCCTAAAATATCAGACTGGACGTGTAAGGTGCAACTCGTGGACATCTGTAGGCGAGGAGAAGGTAGAGAACGAAAGATAACATATATGAATATGATCTTCCAAGATGAACAAGTACTTTTTTATTTGCCTCTATGGTTCTCCAACTTTGCATTTCTAACCAAAAATTCAAGACTTCATTTTTTCCTCTCACTTTTTTTTCACAACCTTAACAATGTGGCTTATTTCTTCTTTGTGTGATATTGGTTTTCCCCTTTTGACACATTTGTATCAATTTAGTATAGTTTTAAATTCAGTTTTGTCCTTATCTTAGAAAATTTTCTCAATCAATTATGTAGCAAGTAAGACTTATTCTATTTTTCTATAATCATCTGCAGCAAAATCAAGTAAAGACAATTATTTATGGTGATGACATTCCCCTTTATCAACATAGGTTCAAACTATTTCACACCTATTTGATCAGGAATGCCTTAGTACATCAATCAACTTTAAGATATGAAAGGCCCTTTCATGAATATGAATAGATTATTGACAAAGAAATTACAGTTGATTCAATTGATAGTGATAACTCAATTCAAACCATATATAGTCAATCTATTTGATCTAGATAACTTAGATGAAAATGAGCTGCCACCATCCACAATCGTCAACATGAGCTCATTTCGGCATATCGATGAAAAAGAATCCCGAAGTGCTAAAGAGCAACTCAAGACTACATAATTCAGTATGACTACGTTGCTTCTTATGACTACTTTGATTTTTCTATCAATACATATACATTTCTACACAATTAAAATTTCTCGTCTCCTATCTCAGTAGATGTGCTTGCATTTGTTTTAAATTGCTTCCCACAAAGATATGTAACAAGCATGCAGAAAAAGTTGCAGGATCTCATTGTGATTGACACCAACTAAGTGTGTATCTAAATTTTTTTAGCATTCTCTTTTTCCTGATTTATCTATGCTCTACTACATACACTAAGGTACATGCACATTGTTTTAAATTCTATCTTTTTGTTGCTTGGTTGATCCACGAGTAAAATTGATTTTAAAGCAAGGTGGAAAAGTACCAAAAATGAAGTTATGAAATAGAGGTTACATGAACTATTTTCATCAGGTATCATTCAATAAAGAAATGAAGGTATCCATTTGTTAAAAAACTATTTTTTTTGGTTTGATCTGTTGGTACATGAACCTATTTGATGCAAAGATATAAAAAAAGAAGATGGAGCTTCTAGTTTATCTTCATGTGAACTTATGGTTACGTTATTCTATCTATGTTTTTTCCTTCTTTTTTCTTTTACATACGTTTAGCTTCTGGACATGTTGTAATGGGCAAACATTGGAAAATCTGCTCCAATACTAATATTGAAGAAGACAAAGGCAAAAAAGAATCTCCTTTCTTCATGTCAGCAAACATTGGAACAAAAGAAAAATCTAAGGTGCTCAAGCTGAAACAAAAAATGGAACCACCAACTCCAACAAAAATGCGGTAAAAGTTATCAACAAAGTTCCTTTCTTATTTCTTCTCTAACTATTAATTATAACTTTTGTTTAATAATTGTTATTCTTCTTTTATATCTTCCAACATACTGATCCCTCTTTCATTCTTTTTGATAAACACAGGCTAACTAGCTCTTTTTTACAATCACTTTTGGCTTGTATCATTTGGGAAGAAAAGAATCTCTGCTACAGCTTACTACTTTTAGATTTTGTATGATGTCACGATAGCAACTCTTGCCATAAAACAAAGGTAATCAAAAGCATACATATAACTGTCTTACTATTCATAATTTGCGTCTATATAAATGAGTTTTTTGATGGTCCTCCTCTTGAAGGAGAATGCTGGGAAATGGCTATAAGCTGATATGCGAAGGAACGACTAATTTGACATAACTACTCTTTTCATTTATGCATCATCATCTATCCCACTAAGTAACAATCACTATATGTCTGTTGAAGTAGTTTAGTGGGAGTTAATATATCATATTTGAGCGTGTATTCCTTTTGATATATCAAAATTTAAAAGTTGTTTTACTTCTTGGTCTGCTACATATTTGAATTTTACAACTAACCCATAGTTGTGGAAAACTTTACACTGACCTAGCTTGGCAAGTTAAGTGGATAAGTATGAACATGAATAACATTATCCATGTTCCGACTTAGTGTATTTTCTCATAGTTGAATTTTATCTTCTCATCATAGACGTTTTAATTTCTTCCCCTAAGACCTCCACCACTTTCTGAATCACGTTTAAATTTGTTAAGAAAAGTACTAAAGATCTTGGAATTAAATATGAAAATGGGCATATTAAATTGATCGTGCAGTTGATATAAACAATCAGGGGGTAAAACCATAAGCACACTTGAATTGAAAGTGTTTTGCGCTGTGAGGAGCTTTTCTTTGTTTATTATTTCTTATTTATTGTTTCTTCAATTTAATTATGATGGCATGAGAAAACCAATGAACCATCTATACCTTGGGTGTGACAAGGGACAATTGTACTCTGTGTAGCTATTTGATTACAAGTTTCTATTTATGTTTATTATCTTTCACTTCTGTTAATGATTATAGCTTCTCTGCTTGAGTCCTTTAATTTCCTCTCCTCCTTAATCTGATGTAACCGGTGACATTTGTATGCTACTGTTTCTGATGATTTTAGCCTGTTGGAGCATGGTTCTTCCGTTAGCAATGTAATTTTTTTAAGACTAGCCGATATGTTTGTGTAAAATATGATAAAATTATCAAAATACCCTTAGAGGATACATGTGCACGTAATGCGTCTTTCAATACACAGATGGTAAATCCGAGACTAAATATACGATCAACATGAAAAATTGAGTGAAAAAATGGTTTCAATTGATTTTTAGAGCAACCGAATCAAAAGATAATTTTTTGATGCGAAATCTCGAAACAATGTCAGTGTCCAACAAAGGTGAATTGTGCCCTTGTCGCGGACATGCACGTATATTTTTTTAATTTTTTCATCTGGGATTGAAAAACTCGTTCGAAAATTTTTTGAAAAAAAATACGTTGAGGCGCGAAGAGTCCATGTCACGGACCCACTTTTTGCGAATTGGAATTTTTTCTTTAATTCATGAGGACATTCTAGACATTTTCCAACCCCTTCTAAACTCAAATTACGATCAAAACAGGTTTCTTTGAGCGTAAAAAGGGTTTTAAATTCTAAGTGTTTTCTAAGTTCTTGAAAAGACGAGGGCTTGAGAAAAGAGAAGAGGAGTGTAAGATTGAAGAGTTCAAGGGAGAATTCTTGGAAATTGATTGTTGAAAGCTTCACACCAGGTATGTAAGGCTAAACTAAAGTATGAGATTGTTCTCTCATATGCTCCGTATATGGTAATAGAGAAGTTGAAAGTCTATGAGTCCCCATAAGTGTTTCTTGAATTGTTTTTTTGAAGATTTTCCTGAAAATTATATTAATCACTTGTATTTTCATATTTTGATGATCATTATAAATTTGTTTTCTTGAATTGAATACTTTTCATGAGATATTGTATAAACCCTATATGTAACTTTTGAAAGCATGGATGAATGAACCTAGGATGGTGTCCAGAGCCTCGACTTGAGAATGTTGATTGTGATTGTGATGTGAGCATGATGATGAATCGATAAAACTTGATGGTCTTATGAGTCTTCATAAATGAACTCTAAAGAATTGTCTAATCGATTGTTTTCTAACGATTGATCTAAACCTTGAGCTATTAATTGAGATGTTGAGTTAATGAGATGACGAGAGTCTCTATGATACTGATTGAGATGATGAGTGGAAGGCTGATTGAGATGGATGAGTCTTATGAGTATTGAGTGTTAGGAGGAGTATCGAGCACTGAAATGGGTAAGAGTAAACCCAACTCGAACTCATTAACTATGTTTCCAAGCGTAGGTGAGGATTAGAACCATTATATTACATTGAGGTTCCTTCTTGATAGAGTCCTTCAAAAATTAGAGGACTTGTTGATAGCTGGATCCCTAGTGGATTCAATTTTTTCTCTACTTGGCAAGTACAGAACGACTGTGGCAACACCCGCGAGATGTTGTACAATCACTGGCTCAAAAATGATTGTTGTCGAATAAGAGAAATTCCCGAAAAGTTTCCACATTAAGTACTATGAATCGAGATGAGATGAGATGAGTTGAGTTCTATTAAGTTGAGTCTGATTTGATTGATAAGGTTTGATTGGTTGATGGGTCACTTGTCTACTATTCATTCTTGCTTTAGATAGACATTTGACATTCTGATTGGTTATTATTCTGAGTTGATGTTATTTCTATTTTATTCTACCTGTTTCTATTTCATTTAACTATTTTATATACAATACGTTCCATGTACTAACGCCATTTGGTGCTGCATCATTTCATGTTGCATATATAGGTATTAAAGATTGTTAACAAGAGCATCATTGAGTATCTGTGCAGTTCAGCTGATTCGGTGAGCCTCTCTTACTTCAGAGGATTCATTACATTTATTTCATCATGTTTATTAGAGTTAGATGTTGATTAGATTTATTTTTTGTTTGAAGTAGTCATGGGTCTATCATTGCACCACTTAATAGTGATAGAGACTTCATAGACTAGAGTTGAATTTTGATGTTGAGACTTGTTTAGCTAGTTTCTTTCTAACTAGCCCATTTACTTATTATATTATTTTGAGACTAGATGAGATGTGCCCATTATATTCCTAATCTTCTACTAATTGTCTTGGGTTATTTGATTGAATCAATGTGAGGAGGCCAAGTGGTTCACTTGAGGACTAGTGATGTGCAGTCAAAATACAACATATTTGGTGCCTTAAACAAGGGATTTTGTGAATTCTTAAAGTGAATTTTTAGTGTTTTGATGTGTTTTGGTGTTAATCTTGCAATCAAGTTAGGTTGGCATGATTTGAAGAAAAGTTGCAGATTTTACTGAAGCATAGGCCTTACGAGCCCACCTATGAGGCGTAGCTCAAGCTACGAGTCGTAGGGTGGTGTCATAGTAAGAATCAGAGACCAAAATTCAGAAATCTGCTAAGTGGAGATCATCCCTACGAGGCTATCATACGAGTCATAAGCCACACTACAACTCGTATAAGTGGACTCATGGCAAGAATCAGAGAGCTAAGATGTTGGATCAAAATTGAAGATCAAGACTATGAGAGCAACATACGAGTCATATCTCAAGCAATGACTCGTACCTATGGGTAGCACCAGTTTAGTCCAAGATGCCAAGAACCTGATATGAGACCCCGAGTACGACTTGTAGGTCATCCTACGAGTCGTACCTGCATAACTTATCAGCTACCAGTTGTCTTTTTTGTGTAAATTCTAGGGTTATTTTGTAAATACTATATATAGTTTAAGTTAGGTTTTTAGCAGGGAGTTTGACCAGTAGACTATTGAGAATCACATTTTGAATATGTTCTTAGTTTTTTAGAGTAGTTTATTATTTTCTCTTGGAAAACCCATTTTGTGAATTGCAAATCTTGCCTTATACTCATTGTTGATCAATCAAGCTTGTGAGTTTGCAACTTATGGTGCCTATTTTCTTCATTGTTATTGGTAAAACTCTCAACTATGTCTATTATTTGCATTCTTATGTGTTTTGCCTTAGCCATGAGTAGCTAAGCACCCACAACTTGGGTTGTGGGAACCATGGGTAGTTGACATTAAGATTACCCAGGTTTCTTGCATTTCTATGATTGGGTTTTTGCATGTATTATCTATTTCCCTTCATTTTTATTGTTGTTTGGTGGTGGCCAACACCAAACCCTGCCCACTATCACGATCCCGACCAAGGTAGTGATAAATAGGAAAAGGGAAGTCGATGACAAAATTCTATTGATGTGTTCTTATCTAATCAACCGAGTCTGACCAAGGGGAGGTTTTGACTGGGACAATAGGTAACAGTTAGTTGGCATGCTATGGTTGGCGACCAAGTGCCATGGTGAAATTTGACCTTTACTTTAACAAGAGGGATGGAAGAACCTAAGTTACTATCCTGCATGCAAATCCCAATTGTAGTTATGTTATCTAGGGTAATCAAGTCGACAAACCATGGGGAACACAATTCCCATGTTGTCCCCCAAATTGAGTGTTTCCTCGCGTTATAGTTAATGATAGTTTTATTTTGTTTTTGAAACATAAACCCCCTCCCCTCATTTAGAGATTGTAGTCATAAATACTAGAAATGACTAGTGGTGAATCTTGTAATCAAGCCCTGTATTCCTTGTGGATTCGATCCTAACCTCAGTTAGGTTAATTGTTGACAATGATCGCATTCTTATTGGAGCATGAACATCATCAACTAGCAATAGTCTCTGGGTGCCAGCCACATCTAGGGTACTCTCCCGGGGCATGACAAACTTGGTATAAGAGCACAGAGTTTAAGAGCCTAGGGAGTTTATGAAGCCGTGTGTAGTAGAGTCCTTATTATTGGTGTGAAGAACTCTACATCCATAATAGGGAGGCTATAGGACATTAGGAATTGTTTCACTTCTTTCATGTTCTAAATCGTGCGATAGAGTTATGCTATATGAAAAGTTCTTCTCTAATTTGTGCTCTATGTATTGCAGAGTTGTGATCATGCCTCCCAGAAGAGCCGTTAGAGGTAGAAAATGTCCCTCTAGTCAAAATGTTAACCCACCCAAGCCTCAAGGACATGAGGAGCCCATGGATCCAATAGTCCCTGTTGAGCATCCCCCACAAGCTGAGGTTTCCAATGTTGAGCTTCGCCAGGCTATTCAAAATCTAGCCCAAGTTGTCACCTCACCTGTTGCGAGATAAGGAGCAGGCAAACAAGATGCACACGACACATTTAGAGTTTGAGAATTCTTGACAATGAATTCACTTGAGTTCATAGGGTCTACATCCACTGAGGATCTTGAGAACTATGAGGAGGAGCTTCAGAAAGTGTTCCAAGTGATGTATGTGGCTGATGCTAACAGAGTTGAACTGGCTGCTTACTAACTCAAGGGTGTGGCTAGACTATGGTTCGATCAATGGAAGAAGGGTAGAGGAGAGGATGCCCCATTGCTGACTTGGGCAGTGTTTGAAGAAGCATTCTTGGGGCACTTCTTCCTGAGATAAGGAAGGGAGGCCAAGGTAAAAGAGTTCTTGAATCTAAAATAGAGCTCTATAACTATGCAAGAGTATGGGCTTATGTTCACTCAACTATCTTGATATGCTCCGGATATAGTTGCTGACATGAGGGGGAGAATGGGGATGTATGTTGATGGGTTAAACAAAGTGCCAAAGAGAGATGGGAGGGTAGCGATGCTGGTGAGTGATATGAACATCGGGAGATTGATGACATTTGTGCAACAAGATGGTGAGGAGAGACAATATGACAGAGAGGAGTTCAGAAGTAAGAAGGCTAAAACTTCTAGCCATGAGATTGGAAAGAGGGGAATGGTAACAGGTTCCAAATAGGGCCAACACCATCATCTGATAGTGCACCTGCACCAGAATTAGGAATGATCAAATGTCCCAGAATGTTAGAGCCCATGGATCTTTTCACAAGCTAGTGTGACTCAAGGTTCACAAGGTAAACTACCATGTGGTAAGTGTGACAAATTACACTGGGGAAATATCGTGAGGGAAGTGATGTATACTACAAGTGTGGCCAAACAGGTCACCACCAGAGGGAGTGTCCAAAGTGGCTGACTGGGCTCAATCTTCTACACTAGCCTGCCAGCTAGAGGAACCTAGAGAGGTACTATGTCAGGCTCAAACGGAGCTATAAATCGTTTATATGCCATAGGTAGTCGTCAAGATCAAGAGAATTCCCCCGATATTGTGATGGGTATGATTTAAGTCTTTACTCTTGATTGTTATGTTTTGATGGATCCTAATGCCACATAATCATTTGTAAGTCCTTATGTGGCCAGTAAATTTGATAGAACCCTTGAGAGTCTCCTTGAACCATTTGATGTTTCTACTCTAGTGGGTGAGTCGAGTTGAGAGAGTCTATACGGCTTGTGTAGTGTCTATCCATCATATGGATACTATTATTGATTTGGTTGAGTTAGAGATGACTAATTTTGATGTGATCCTTGGCATTGATTGGCTTCACGCCTATTATGCCTCCATCGATTGTAGAGGCCAAACCATTAAGTTCCAATTCCTGAAAGAACCGGTTCTAGAGTGGAAGAGTGATTCTGTTGCACCTAGGTGAAATTTTATTTCATATCTTAGGGCCAGAAAGTTGATTACCAAAGGTTGTAACTACCACCAAGGGACTCAACTCAACTCATCTTATCATATCTCATCTCGACTCAGATTGCTCAGTCTAGGAACCTTCTGGGAGTTTCTCTTATCCGAAAACAATCACTTATGAGCCAGTGATTGTACAATAGTCACGTCAATGTCGCCACAGTCGTCCAATACTTTCCAAGTAGACAACGAATCGAAACTACATGGATAAGTCCAAATGGAGTCAGCAATCTATAAGTCCTCAATTGATTTTAGGGACTTCTAATCAGAGGGAACCTCAACATTAAGTGATATGATGGTCCTAATCCTCACCTAAGTTTAGCTATGTAGTTTGACGAGTTCAAGTTGGGTTAACTCTTACTCTTAGGTGCTCGATACTCCTCTATGATTCAATGCTCATAAAATAATCTATCCATTCCAGCTATCTCAATCAGCCTTATGGAGGCACTATCATTCAATCAGTTTCATAGAGACTCTAGTCATCTCATCCATCAACATCTCAATCAATAGCTCAAGGCTTAGAATAGTCATTAGGAAACAATCGAATGGACAATCATTAAAGTTAATTTATGAAGACTCAAGGGATTGTCAAGTTCTATCAACTTATCATCATTCTCACATCAATCATAATCACAATCGACATTCTCAATCAAGGCTCTAGACTCAATTCCAATCTTCTTTCATGCATGCTTTTAAAAGTTAACACATAGACTTTATGCAATATCTTATGAAAATATTCAGTCCAAGAAAGCTAGTTTATGATGATCATGAACATATGAAAATACATGTAGAAATTATAAAATTTTCAAGAAAATAATCAAGAATTATGTATGTAGACTCAAGAACCTCTACTCTGATCTAAGACCATCTGTGGGGCACATGAGAGAACAATCTCATGCTTTTAGTTTAGCCTTATACACCTAGGATAAAGCTTTTCCAATCAACCATCAAGAATTCTCCTTAAATTCTTCAATCTAGCGTTTCTCTTCTTCTCTCCCAAGCCCTAGTCTTTCAAGTGTTTAGAGAAAGACTTAGAGGTTCTGGACCCTTTCTACTCATAAAATGACCTAATTTGACCGTGTTCTGAGTTTAGGAAGGGTTGGGAATTGACCAGAATGCTCCTCAAATTAAAAAGAAAAAGTTCATCCCAAAAATGCCCAATTCGCGACGCGATTGGGCATGGACCCATGTATTTTTTTCAATCTTTATTTCCAAATGAGTTTTCAATTCCTGTCGAAAAAATAAAAAAATGTAAGTGTTGGTCTGCGTCTCTCCTAGGGCGCACTAACACTATTTTGAAATTAATTATGAAATTTTTTTCGATTAGATGGATCTAAAATTCGAAAGAGACCATTCTCTCACTCAATTTTTCATGCTAATTGCATATCCGATCTCGGATTTGCAAACAGTGCATGGGAAGACATGTTACGTGCATATCTATATTCTAGAGGTATTTTGATAATTTTATAGAGTATTGCATCATCTTCCCCTTGGGATCATTCATCCTTGAATGATGAGTAAAGGTTGATATCAAGGCATAAATAGACTCAAAACCCATTCCATCATTCACATATATCAATCAAACTTTCGATTCCATCTCAATCATCAATCAATTCTATTCAATCTTAAGAATAGACAATCCACTCAAGAAAGGACAATCAACTTAGTGAAGGGTAAGGGATTTACCTTCAACATTCTTATCATTTGGCATGAATAGGTGTGGATATTTCGCATTTATTTCTTCCTTAGCTTCCCATGTGGCCTCCTCAACTAATTGATTCCTCTATAGGACTTTGACTGAGGATGTCTCTTTGGTTCTCAATCTGCGAATCTGACAATCAAGGATTTGGACCAGAATTTCTTTTTAGGTCAAACTATCCTTCTCTCCAATGGAAACCATAGGGATTACCAAGTTAGAATCTCCCAAACATTTCTTCAACATAGATACGTGTTATACCGGATGGATACCATCTAACTCGTAAGACAACTTTAAGTCATAGGAAACCTTCCCAATCCTATTCATAATTTGATAGGGTCCAATACAGAATGGACTCAATTTACCCTTCTTCCCAAATCTCATGACATGTTTCATAGGTGACACTTTCAAATATACTCAATCATTCACCTCGAACACCAAATCTCTCCTTCTCACATTGGTGTAGGATTTATGGTGACTTTGCATAGTTTTCAATCTTTCTCTAATGATGTGAACCTTCTCCGTTGATTGATGGACAAGGTCAGGCCAATTAACTCTGCTTCTCCAACCTCGAACCACCCAATTGGTGATCTATATCCCCTCCCATATAAAGCTTCATAGGGAGTCATCTAAATGCTTGCAGGATAACTATTGTTATATGCAAACTCAATCAATGGTAGGTGATCATCCCAATTTCCCTTGAAATCAAGAACATTGGCTCTCAACATATCTTCTAACATCTTAACTGTAAGCTCTGCCTGACAATCTGTCTGTGGATGGAAGGCTGTGCTCAAATTCACTTTCGTACCCAATCCTTTTTGGAATGATCTCCAAAATTAGGAGGTGAATTAAGCTCCTCTGTCTGAGATGATGGATAAGGGAACCCCATGCAACCTTACAATCTCTTGGATTTACATCTTGGCTTACTCCTCCGTAGTGTTAGTTGTCTTAACTGCTAAGAAGTGAGCCGATTTAGTCATCATATCCACAATTACCCATATCGAATCATGTTGCTTTCGAGAGTTTGATAGACCCATAATGAAGTCATATTGATCATCTCCCATTTCTATTCTGGAATCTCAAAGTTCTCAGCTAATCCATATGGACTTTGGTGCTCAACTTTCACTTGCTGACAGTTTGGGCAGTTAGAATCAAATTCAACAATATTCGGCTTCATTCCTCTCCACCAGTAGACTTCTCTCATGTTGTGGTACATCTTGGTAGAGCCAGGATGGATGGAGTATCTAGTGTTGTGAGCTTCAACCATGATTCTATCTCTTATACCATCTACATCCGGGAGGCATAATCCACTTTGTTACCTCAACACCCCATCTTTCCTTTTGGAGAAGACCATCACCTTCTGTTTATGGACAACCTCCTTCAATTGGAGTAGACAGGATCTCAATCTTGCTTTTCCTTCACCTCTTCCACAAAAGATGAAGCAGACTCGTTTTGGACATTAACTCCTCCCTCATCATTCTCTTCAAGTTGGACCCCCCAATCGAGCTAATTGATGCACTTCTTTAGCTAGCTCCTTCTTCCCTTCCTCAACACGGGTTGTGCTACCCATTGACAACCTTGTAAGAACGTTAGAAACAATATGAGCTTTACCTGGATGGTAGAGAATACTCATATCATAATCCTTGAGCAACTCCAATCATCTTCTATGTCACAGGTTAAGCTCTTTCTGACTGAAGACATACTGCAAGCTCTTGTGGCTAACGAACACATTCACATGCACTCTATACAAGAAGTGGCGCCAGATTTTAAGTGTAAACACCACTGCCGTCAACTCAAGATCATTGATTGAATAATTCCTCTCATGAATCTTAAGTCGTCTAGAATCATAGACTATCACCTTCCCTTTTTCCATCAACACACATCCCAATCCAACTCTTGAAGCATCACAATAGATCATAAAATCCTTTGTCCCATCGGGCAATATCAGAACTGGTGCAGTAGTCAGTCTAGTCTTTAATTCTTGGAAACTTTTCTCACATTCACCGGATCATTAAAACTTGGCCTTTTTATGAGTCAACTTTGTCAATAGTGCAGATTAGGAAGAAATTCCCTCAACAAATCGGCAGTAGTAGCTTGTCAACCCTAAGAAACTTCTTATGTCAGTTGAAGAGGTTGGTCTGGGCCAGTTCTTAAATGCTTCAATCTTTTGACCATTCACTCGAATACCATCATCGGAGATAATATGGCTGAAGAAAGTCATAGACTTAAGCCAGAATTCACATTTTGAGAATTTTGCATACAACTCGTGCTCCTTAAGTGTTTGAAGGACGAAACTGAGGTGATTTCCATGCTCCTCTTCATCTCTTAAATACGCTAGAATATCGTCGATAAATATAATCAAATACATACCCAGATACTGTCTGAACACTTTATTCATCAAATCCATAAAGGCTGTAGGTGCATTCGTCAACCCAAAGGACCTGACCAAGAAATCAAAATAGTCATATCTAGTCCTAAAGGATGTCTTTGGAATGTCACATTCCCTCACTTTCAACTGATGGTAACCAAATCGAAACTCTATCTTTGAGAAACAAGAGGCACCCTAAAGTTGGTCAAACAAATCATATATCCTTGGAAGAGTATACTTATTCTTTATCATTACCTTGTTTAGTTGCCTATAGTTAATACACATTCTGAGAGACCCATCTTTCTTTCGCACGAATAAGACGGGAGCACCCTAAGGAGAAACACAGTCTTATGAGCCCTTCTCTAATAAATCTTTTAACTGCTCTTTCAATTCTTCCAATTCTCTAGGGCCATCCTATAATGTGGAATTAATATAGGTTGAGTACCAGGAAGAACATCAATCCCAAAGTCAATCTCCCTATTAGGACGGACTCTAGGCAGATCCTCGGGAAACAATTCTGGAAACTCACTATAGGGACTGACTCAAGAGTAGGAGAGTCAACATCATTAAATTTAACTCTCAAAGGTGGTAGATGCACCCCTTAGCAATCATGTTTCTAGCTCTAACATATGAGATAAACTTTCCCTTAAGTGCTACGAAATTACCCTTGCACTATAGAACTGGTTCATTCGAAAATTGGAACTTAACTGTTCCAGCTCTACAATCAACAGAGGCATAATAGGTATGGAGACAATCAATGCCAATGATCAAATCAAAATCAGTCATGTCTAACTCAATCAGATCAATGGTAGTGTCTATATGATGGATGGACACTACACAAGCTCTATAGACCCTCTCAGCTCAAATAGACTCAACCATAGGAGTAGAAACATCAAAAGGTTCAAGAAGACTCTTGGGGGTTCTATCAAATTTACTGGCCACATAAGGAGTTACAAAAGATAATTTGGCACCAGGATCCATCAACACATAACAATCAATAGAAAATTAAGACTCGAATCATACCCATTACAACGTCTGGGGAGTTCTTCTGATTATATCGACTACCCATGGCATACAAACGGTTTGTAGCCCTGCTTGCTCCTATCGTAGTACCTCTCTGACTTCCCTTAGCTGACGGGGCTGGTGTAGAAGATTAAGCCTGGTCAGCCCATTTTGGAGAATCTTTCTGATAGTGACCCACTTGGACATACTTTTAGCATACATCACTCTCCTCACGATATGAAACGCCCTAAAATGCGCTTTTGAAATGCCCATAATCATAATTTTCATATATCTCAAAATACATGTATGATATCCAAAATACGACTTCATATTCTCAATTAGGGGAAAATATTGAGTGGAAAATAGATGTAACCCAGATTTTAGAATACCTGTAGTGAAAAATAATTTTTGCTAATTTTTTGAAAAATAATGGTTGTACGTGTTTAGTTTGCGATGTGGACCCATTGCGGACTAGTGTTAGTTTTTTCTTGTTTTCTGTTTCACCCTAAGGGCATTGGGGTCATGGCCCCATGCCTACTTACACATGAAATCTCTCATACTTAACCATTTTCAACTCTATATCACTCAAAACCCTCTCTAAAACCTCTCCAACACTTTATCGAAATTCCCATCCAAATCCAAAGATTTCAAGATCATATTGGATCTCAAGAACTCAATCCAAGCTTCAGGTCTCCTTCAAAGTTTACATCAAGAAATTCCCAAATTTAGATATGTCGGTTTCATACATTGAGTTTTTTTACCATGGAGCCCAATCTTCTTTTTTATTGATTTGCATGATTTTAAGTTGTCTTACTTATGGGTATCTATTATTATGAAGTACGACCATGAATTATGTTGGGGTTTTATCAAATATTATTGATTATGCATGAATATCTAATTTAAGCTTATTTTATGAGATGATCTTTATCTATTAAAACTATGCATGATTTGAGCTATGAAAGCTATGAATTATGATAAACTTTTGAGATGGATTTCATGATGCCCAAATTAGGGTTTTGTTACTCTGTTGGTGGGTTAATTTTAAATTGATTTACTTATCTTGTTACACTCTTGAATTGCATGATTTTGAACAAGCATTATATGCCCACAAAGTGTTTGATGAAATGTCAAGTTAAGAATTCTCAAGTTATTTACATGTTTTATAAGTCAAGTGACTTCATGATAATTATGGGCTTTCAAGCCTCTTAGCATATCGTTACATATCCTTGGTCGCGGAAGCAGTGTAAAACAACACAAGAAACTCAAACAACGGGAATTAGGACTAAGGGAGAGAGTTTAGTACTTAAGTAACCTGTAAAAGTTTGGAAAACAAGGGCAAGGAACTAAGGGGAAAGCTTGCATAACATCATAATCAAGAGATGAAAGAGTCAAGGCCCATAATATAAATATATAGCATGTCTAACAACACCTCTATTATATAGATAGGAGCGGGTGCCAAGACAAATCAACCGGGCTCACCCTCGTAATCAAAATAGAAATAAAAAAAGAGTGTCTCAATACATAATAAGATAAACATAAACTAGGGTCCCCAAAGTGGAGGACTCACCAAGTAGATTGAGTAGCACCAAACTAGCCATGTGGAGGAGGAGGATGATCAACTTGGGCTTCGGATCCTACATGGTGATATCATATAAGCAAGAGTATGTTAGTACATTTGAATATACTAAGTATGTCAGATGCAATGCAACAATATATAGGCATCATAATCAAAATGCATAATATTAAGAAACAAGAATTATATAACAATATGAATTATATGACTAATGCTTAAGTAAATCATGCTTAAGTAACTCATGCTTATATAGGATATCATATATGTAGAAGAGACCAAGCTAGATTTTCAAGGTACAAACCCATTGTTGGTTGATGATGGCTTCAACCTATCACCCTGGTAGTGTGGTTCAAACCCCTCACATGGTTGATGATAATCACACCTTATTACCACGTTGGTGAAGTACAAACCCCTCACATGTTGATGAGTACAAACCCCTACCTCGATTACCCAGGCTCTTGTCTCCCCAAATCGGGTGTGGTCTTATGCAACGCTTTATATAGAGTATATCATATACATAAGCTCATTTCATCATCATATAGTCAATCATATCATATCTCATGCTTTGGACCTTCAACTCCTCAAGAAACCACATCCGGACATTTTATCAAACACTTAGAGGACGTGTAATGCTAGTATAAAAATCATGAAATATAGAGATGAAATCATGCAAGAAAATCTATTGTAAAACTATCAATCATCACCTTGCATCAAAATCATGCAACATACATCAAAATCCCTCCTCAAATCTTACAATAGATCAAAGATTTATAGCTCAAAACATAGCAAAATAGTCACAATTTCACATAGCTTTAATATAGTGTACAGTGAATTTCATAATGAGCAAGATCCATTTGTAAATCAACTTTAAATCATGAAATTTGAGTAAAAGGAGACTTGGGTATCATGGGTGAAAAGAACCCATAAAAGAAACCCACATACCTTACCTTTGGAGAACCTTTGAAGAAGATTGAAAATGAAGACTTGAAGTTTGAATGAAGTCCTTGATGAAATCCTTAAGATTAGTCTTGAGTTTTGAGACTTGAATTTATGATGAAATATGAGTCTAGCTGTTTGAGTGAGTATTGGGGACTGTTTAGGATGATATGAGGGTGAAATAAGGCTAGGTATAGGTAAAAACACGTTTGGGAATACTTAGGCCCAAGACCCAAAAGCCTTGGAGCAAGATAAAAATCACTAGCAACAAAATACACGGGTCCATGTCTGGTCCATGATGCGAATTTTCACGGAGGCAAAATTAATATATATCTGTGACAGTTGCGCGTCGGCACTGTCGCAGATTGATTCTGGATAAGAAAAATTATAAAAAATAAAATTACTAATTGTTTACTCTTAAATTGGGGTTAGACCCTTTTTCCCCATAATTTTGATCCCCTAAATAAGAATATGGAGTTGGATTTTCGATATCGCACCCAAATTTTGAGATATATGGGATTTAAAATTCTAGACACTCTGAGGCACATTTTCGGACACTTTTTGGGGTCGCTTCAATATCTCCCCCTTGGGAACATTCATCCCCGAATGTAAAAGACATGTACAAGACAAGAGTAATCATAATCAAATCATCCCCAACAAGAATGCAATATTATATTTAAAATAGTATTTTCAAAATCTCATATACAAGTGTAAAATCATCATAAATTTGCTAATTTAAACATAAATACATATGAATGACATAGGGCTGAAACATAAGACTTGGAATCATTGAAATGGACTTGACATGTTATCATAAGCTTGAATAGAATAAAAGAGATACAGATATCGCTTTGCCCATGATCGCACCGACTCCCCGAGAGACACATACGAATAGAAGACTCCACCAAAAGGGCTCTAACGAACACTACATCAATATTTGTCAACTTCTTCACTCATCCATCCACACCTCCACCGGGACCTTCTCCTAAGTCAACTTATCCTCCACATCACCCACCATCTCAAAGGGTCCTATAACACTAGAGCCACCAATACATCTACTCAACCTAGAATCATGAAGAACTGAACAAACCATAATCATATCCCTAGGCAAAGCCCTTCCATATGCAACCTTACCAACTTCCTCTATACTCTAAAAAGACTCACAACCATAACTCATTTGTCAACCTTAACACACCTATTCCACTGGTTTCCACAAACCACCATCTTCTCCTTGGGAGATAACCTCCACTCTATCATCTTTTCACGCAAAACTTCCAACTCTAATATGGCGGAATCAAGGCCTTGCTTAAACTAGACCTCCTCAACAGATGAAAATTTGGAACCATCAAGAATACTACACCATCATGCTACACTTCCTCCAACCTAACCCTCAATCTAGCCAACCGATGGACCTCTCTAGTCACCTCCTTGTCACTATCATCCACATATGCAAGGCTACCCATAGGCACCCCACTTAGAGCATGAACCACAACATTACCCTCAATGGGGAAAATATAATGCACATTTATATCATAATCCTTAAGGAGTTAACTCCTCTTTTGTTATCCTCAACTCACACCTATCATGTTAAGAAAACCACCTCTCATCCTCCAAAACTTGCAACACTACCCCCTAAATGATTCACAAGCTCTAAATAAATCAATACTTCATTACTAGAGACCACCACAAATATATCACGGTAGGGTTTTAAGACCCTATTCAAGAAACCCACAAACATGGTGCATAAGCCAACCAAACAACTCCACCAATATTCAAAATGATCATTCCTAGTTCAAAAGGACACTTAGGGATATCACCTACCTCCTCCACACTTGAGAACAAAAACTGAACCTCTAATCAACCTTAGAGAAGTGACTAACCCATTATAGTTGACCAAATAGATCAACCATCCTTAACCATCATATTACAACCTTACAGGTTCTATACTCATTGGAAGCATGCTATGCAAGTAGCCCAAACTACCCCAAAAACTCCAACCCATCAAGCTAAGTCCAACCAAGATCAAAAGACAAGACTCTATGCAACGATAACATAGGGCAACCCTTATAGATCTCTTCTAGCAACTATAGACTCAAGCAACCATCCGAGACACACATATGAATCCTATTAGAACAAAGGAATCACACAAGAGATAGCAACTGTTGACCTATCAAATCACCCTACTCAAAACGTCGGTCAAAACATTGGCCTTACTTAGGGTCAACTAAGTCATAGGAGAAGTAATAGAAGATAACCTATTAACAACCTCCGGTATTAGCCTGCTAAGTCTAAGAAGCTCCTAATTTCCGATAGGTTCAAACCTTCATCTTACTAAGGTCTACTTTAATACCATCGCCCAACACCACAGGACCTAGGAAGGAAACCTCTTACAACCAAACTCCCACTTCTCCTATTTAGCATCTAACTTTCTTCCTTAAACTTTGTAGTACTACCCTCAAATGACTCACATGCACTACCTTATTAAGGAAACAATACCATCATATCATCACCAAAACCACTATAATCCTGTTAGAGTGAGGGTTAAAGGATCTTATTCATGAGACTTATAGGCATAGTCGGTGCACTAGTCCAACCAGAGGACACCACCCCATATTCAAAATACCAAAAAGGGACATCAAAGGCCTCATCTACCACCACCAACAATTCCATAAACAAAACAACTTAGGTTCAACACCTCTAATTCTCACAAGATGATAAATGCAATCCCTTAGAGATCAATTATACCTTATGACAAGAAATAGACCTACCTCCCTTGCTTCCATTTGACAACCTCCCACTCAAGGACGGGCTCATTAAGGATTCGGGATCTAACTCTATGGGTCCTGCCATCCATGGAGACATAACATGTATGCAACTATTTCATTCCAATTGCAACATCAAAATCCACCATATCAAATCCAATAAGCCACAACAAGGCAAGACCTAATGCAATATGAACATGGAACAATAGCTATGGACTTTCTAGCAACAACATACTCAACAAAAGAATAGAAACAAGAGGTCCACACAATAGCTTGGGCACACAAGAAGCCCCCCACTAGCAACCTAAAAGAATAGAGAAGTAATAGTGGTACTCTGGGCCATCAATGCAAGCACATCAAAGCCAAAAGAAAATTTTGACATACTAGTAGCAACATGGGGCGCCTCATCCCCTCCTTGAGCCTCTTGATCAACATCACCCTTTTTACTCTTGTATCAACCATATGGGCAATCCAGAATTATCTCACCACACCCAAAGCATACACTTGTTTTCCTCCAACATGGGCTACCATGGTCTATCCTACACATAGGGAACTTGGGACTAGTCGTCCCCCAATCACCTCCATTGCTCTTATTGTGTTTACAAGGGTAATCCTTAACCTTATAACCCATCCCCCAATAACTATAACAAGCATTAGTATCTCTCAAGCATGGATCATCATGGTCTCTACCATATTTTAGGCACCTAGCATAAGGAACTACATGAATACCACCTTTATACTTGGGACTTTGGAACTTACCATATTACGAGCCCTCTTGGCCTCACTACCTCCCCTCTCACCACTAGAAGTCTCAGGAGCACTCACTTGTTGGTCGAGGCGAGTTTCCAATTTTGTCGCCGCTTTGGCCACTTTCCATAGAGCATTGCAAATCTCCGCATTCATCATAGCATCGTCCTGAGTATCTTGAGACATGTCCTGAAATATAACGGTTAGGGTTAGCAACAAGCCGTAGAGGATCTAACTATCGCATGACATAGATCATGAAGAAGTGAAACATTTCCTAAAACGTCTCATAGCCTCCTATTCATAGTTATGGTGCACAACAAAACCATGAATAAGACTCTTATCAACGTAGTGTGTTGGATTCCTAGGATCTATCAACCTAATGATTTGATACCATCTTTGTCACGACCCAAGCCTACGGCCTAGATGTGACTGGTGAATGGGGAACCTGTATGAACTCCAAACAAGCCTCTTAGCATATCATTACACATCCTTGGTTGTGAAAGCAATATAAAACAACACAAGAACCTTAAATAAGGGGAATAGGGACTAAGGGAGAGAGATTAATATTTAAGTAACATGTAAAAGTTTGGAAAACAAGGGCAAGGGACTAAGGGGAGAGCTTGGATAATATCATAATCAAGAGATGAAAGAGTGAAGGCTCATAACATAGATACATATCACGTCCAACAACACCTCTATTACATAGATAGGAGCGGGGGCCAAGACAAAGCAATCAGGCTCACCCTCATAGTCAAAATAGAACATAAAGAAGAGTGTCTTAATACATAATAAGAGAAACATAGACTAGGGTCCCCGAAGTGGAGGATTCACAAACTAACTTGAGTAGCAATGAATTAGCCACGTGGAGGATGAGGATGATCAACTTGGGCTCCAGATCCTACATGGTGATATCATATAGGCAAGAGTATGCGCTAGTACGTTTGAATGTACTAAGTATGTAGGATGCATGCAACAATAGATAGGCATTATAATCAAAATGCATAATATTAAGCAATAGGGATAATATAACAATATGACATATATGATCAATGCTTAACTAAATCATGCTTAAGCAACTCATGCTTATATAGGATATCATATGTGTAGAAGAGACCAAGCTAGATTTTCAAGGTATAAACCCTTGGTTGGTTGATGATGGCTTCACCCTATCACGCTGGCAGTATGGTACAAACCCCTCACATGGTTGATGATAATCACACCTTATCACCACGGTGACGAAGTACAAACCCCTCACATGGTTGATGAGTAAAAACCCCCACCTCAGTTACCTGGGCTCTTGTTCCCTCGGATCGGGTATGGCCTAATGAAAGACTTTATATAGATTATATCATAAACATAAGCCCATTTCATCATTATATAGTCAATCATATCATATCTCATACTTTGGACCTTCAACTCCTCAAGAAACCACATCCGGACATTTTATCAAACACTTAGAGGGTGTGTAATGGTAGTATAAAACCATGAAATATAGAGATAAAATTATGCAAGAAACTCCATTGTAAAACCATCAACCATAACCTTGCAATACCCTGAAGCAACATACATCAAAACTCCTCCTCAAATCTTACAATAGATCAAAGATTTATAGCTCAAAACATAGCAAAACAGTCACAATTTCACGTAGTTTTAACATAGTGTACAGTGAATTTCATAATGAGAAAGATTCATTTGTAAATCAACTTTAAATCATGCAATTTCAGTAAAAGGAGACTTGGGTATTACGGATGAAAGGAACCCATGAAAGAAACCCACATACCTTGCCTTTGGAGAACCCTTGAAGAAGATTGGAAATGGAGACTTGAAGTTTGAATGAAATCCTTAAATTGGTCTTGAGCTTTGGAACTTGAATTTAGGTGAAATATGAGTCTAGGTGTTTGGGTGAGTATTGGGGAATGTTTAGGATGATATAAGGGTGAAATAAGGCTAAGTATAGGTAAAATCACGTTTGGGAACACTTAGGCCCAAGATTTAAAAGCCTTGGACTGAGATAAAAATCATTGGCAATAAAATATATAGGTCCGCGTCTGGCCTGTGATGTGGACCTGTCGTAGAGGAGAAATTAATACAAGTCTGCGACAGCTGCGCATGGCGGCATTGTTGGGATCGATTCTGGATAAGAAAAATTATAAAAAATAAAATTGCTAATCATTTGCTCTTAAGTCGGGTTTTGACCCTTTTACCTCTAATTTTGACCCTCTGAACAAGAATACGAACCCGAATTTTTGATAGCGTGCATGGATTTTGAGATATATAGAATTTAAAATTTTGAGGACTCCGAGGCATATTTTCAAGCATTTTTTGGGGTCGTTTCAGTTATCATGTTTTGTTTGCCTTGGCAAGTAGATAACACCTAGCCGGGGGGTGTCATACCCATTCCACCTCACCAAGGGGGTGTCATGCCTTGAATTCCAAGTTGTAGCTACTTGGTCTATGTCATTTTCTCCTCCCAGACATGTATTATGTTTCTATGCAAGTTGAATGATTTACAAACATGCTTTTCTTCAAGCATTGATCATGCATTCCATATTGAGATTATATTTATCTATTGCCTATGGTTATGCATTTTGATTATATTGGCATATGTCTTGTGCATTCCATCCTACATACTTAGCACATTCAAACGTACTAACTCATACTCTATGCCTACATGATATCACCATGTAGGAACCAAAGCTCCTCTTGATCATCCTCCACATGGCTAGTGAGATACTTTGAAGACAAGGTTTGGTGAGTCCTCAAGTTCGAGGATAATATCTGTTTTCTGTTGCTATTTTATGACTTCCTTATGTTGAACACTTGATGTTATAAGGGTGAGCCAGGAAAATGTATTGGCCCCTGGTCCATTCCAAGTTAGAGGTGTATGTCGGATATTGTGATGTATTTTTCTTTTTTTTTTTTTGCTATGAGCTTGACTCTTTACACCTTGATTATGTCCAAAGCTTTCCCTCTTCCCTATTTATCCAAATCTCTTGTGATTGTGGTTTATTTTACTTTCGCGACCAAGGATGTGTGAATGATATGTCAAGAGGCTTGTTTGGGTTGTCTTCAGACTTCCCATTCAGTGTGTCATGTCTAGGCCCTAGGCTTAGGTCGTGACACGACATCTCCCCAAGTGTAATTTACCATACTTGCCACATGTTGGATTACCCAATGAACTTTGAGCCACACTTCTTGGGACTGAGATCCATGGGCTCCAACATTCTGGGACCTCTGATCATTTCTGACTCTTGGTGCAAGTGCACTAGCAGATGATGGTGTTGGAAATCGATTCCCATTTCCTTTCTTTCCAACCTCATGGCTGGATGTTTTTGCTTTCTTATTTCTGAATTCCTCATTGTCATGTTGTCTCTCCTCATCAGCTCGTTGCACAAAAGTCATCAATCTCCCAATATCCATGTCAGTCACGAGCATAGCTCCCCTCCCATCTCTCTTTGGCCCTCTATTCAACCCATCAACATACATCCCCGTCCTCCCTTGCATATCTGCAACCATATCTGGAGCATAGTGAGATAATTGTGTAAACTTCAGCCCATACTCTTGCAGAGTCATAGAGCCCTGCTTCAAGTTCAACTTTCTTACCTTCACCTCTCTTCTTTCCCTAGGGAATAAATGCCCCAAGAAAGCTTCCTCGAACATAGACCAAGTCATCACGGGGGCATTCTTTCCTCTACCCTTCTTCCATTGGTCATACCACAGTCCAACCACACCCTTTAGTTGATAGGCAGCCAGTTCCACTTGGACAACATTAGCCACATGCATCACTTAGAACACTTTTTGTAGCTCCTCCATATAGTTTTCAGGATCCTCAGTGGATGCAGACCTTGTGAACTCAGGCGGATTCATCCTCAAGAATTCCTAAACTCTAGAAATATCGTAGGCATCCTGTCGGGACGCTCCTTGTCTTGGAGCAGGTGTTGTGATAGCCTGGGCTAGAGTTTGGATAGCCTAACAAAGCTCAGTATTGGAGATCTTATCTTGCAGGGGCTGCGCAATAGGGATAGCTTGTTCTATGGACTCCTCATGTCCTTGAGGCTAAGGTGGATTGACATTATGTGTGGCAGGACGTCCTCTGCCTCTGCCAGCTCTTCTATGGGGCATGATCACAATTCTGCAACGCGCAAAGCACGAATTAGAATAGAACTTTCATAGAGTATAACTCTATAGCACGATTCAGAACATGAACGAAGGGAAACAATTCTTAATGTCCTATAACCTCCTGCTTATCGAGTGTGATCGACAACACACCCAAAAATAAGACTCTATTAGATACGGCTTTATAGACTCCCTAGGACACTTGAACTCATGCTTTGATACCAAGTTTGTCACGCCCTAGGAGGGGACCCAAGACGTGGCCAACACCTAGAGACTATTCTAGTCCCCAAGCGAACCACTTGGCCTCATCACATTCATTCAATCAACAATCTTACTAATCAACAGAAGATAAAAGAGAATAAATGGGCACATCTCATCATCTAGTCTCAATTAATAATATAATGAAAGGCTAGTAGAAAGAAACTAGCTCACAAGTCCCAACATCAACATTCGACTATAGCCTTTGAAGTCTTTATCAATATTAGGTAGTGCCAATGACAGACCCATATCTACCTCAATCAAAATAAAAGTTAAATAAATCAAACTCAGGAAAAATGAAAATAAATAATGAATCCTCCGAAGTAGGGAGGCTCACTAATCTGCTGAACGTCCAAAGGTCCTCAACGATGAGCCTGCTGATGAACTTCTATCCCGCGTATCTACATCATAAAATGATATAGCGCCAGAGTGTCGTCAGTACCTGGAATGTACAGTATGTAAAATAGCCTAATGAAACTGAAACAGGTAGAATAATATAGAAACAACAACCGACTCGAAATAATAACAATCAACATGTCAAATGTCTATCTAAAGCAAGAATAAAGAGTAGACAAGTGACCCATTAACCAATCAACTCATCAATCAAATCAAACTCATCTCAGAGGGACGCATCTCAAAGGGACTTATCTCATCATCTCACATCTCATCTTATCTTATCTCAACTCAGATTACTTAGTTTGAGAACCTTTTGGGAGTTTCTCTTATCTGAAAATAATCATTTATGAGCTAGTGATTATACAAAAATCATGCTGATGTTGCCATGTCCTATACTTGCCAGGTAGAGAACAATTCTAAATCACATGGACAAGTCAAAATAGAGCCACCAGTCTAGAAGTCCTCTATGATTTCAGGGACTTCTAATTAGAAGAAACCTCAACATGAAGTGATGTGATGTTCCTAATCCTCAGCTACGTTTAGCTACGTAGTTTGACGAGTTTGAATTGGGTTAACTCTTACTCTTTTGGTACTCGATACTCCTTCCATGACTCAATGCTCATAAAAAATTCATCCAATCAAATTATCTCAATCAGCCTCATAGAGGCACTATCATTCAATCAGTCTCATAGAGACTCCAATAATCTTATCCATCAACATCTCAATCAATAGCTCAAGGTTTAGAACAATCATTGGGGAACAATCGAATAAACAATCATTAACGTTCATTTATGATGACTCAATGGACTATCAAGTTCTATCAATTCATCATCATTCTCACATCACAATCACAATCACAATCGCAATCAACATTCTCAATCAAGGCTCTAGACTCAATCTCTAATTCTTTTCATGCATGTTTTTGAAAGTTAACACATAGGGCTTATGCAACATCTTATGAAAATATTCAGTCCAAGAAAGTCAATTTATGATGATCATCAACATATAAAAATACATGTAGAAATTATAAATTTTTCAAGAAAATAATCAAGAATCATGCATCTAGACTCAGGAACCTGCACTCCCATCTAAGACCATTTACGGGCACATGGGAGAACAATTTCATTCTTTTAGTTTAGCCTTACATACCTGGTATAAATCTTTTCCAATCAACCGTAAAAAATTCTCCTTGAATTCTTCAATATAGCGTTTCTCTTCTTCTCTCTCAAGCCCTAGTCTTTCAAGTGTTTAGAAAAGTGCTTAGAATTGGGTTCTAGACCCTCTATGGTCATCAAAATGACCTAATTTGATCATGTTTTGAGTTTAGGAGGGGTAGAGAATTGATCGAAATGCCCCTCAAAATAAAAAGAAAAAGTTCATCTCGAAAATGGCCAGTCCGCGACGCGGACTGGGTGCGGAGCTATGTATTTTTTTCAATCTTTGTTTCCGAACAAGTTTTCAAATCCCGTCGAAAAAATTAAAAAAAAATGTAAGCGTTGGTCCGCGTCCCTGGCGCATTGCACCTTGGGCGCGCACCAATACTATTTCAGAATTAATTACAAAAAATTATTTTTTGATCCGATGACTCTAAAATTCGAACGAGGCTATTTTCCCACTCAATTTTTCATGCTGATTGCATATTCGTTCTCGAATTCGCAAATGGAGCATAGGAAGACGCGTTAAGCGCACATCTACATTCTAGGGGTATTTTGATAATTTTATCGGGTGTTACAATTAAAGTGTTTACTTAATTTTACGTTGTCATTTCTATTAATTATTATTTAATTATTTCTTTATCTACTTCAACTATTAAATTACAATATTCCCCGTAGTAAATTATTTTTTAGTTCCTGACTATAACGTGTCTGCTTGATTTCACGGTGACTATTAACGTGTCTACTTAATTTTACTATGCCATTCTTTAGGATTGTCGTGCCTGATTTAGCTGCTTGAAGTAAGTAGGCGACTATAACGTGTCTGCTTAATTTTACGGTGGCTATTAAAGTGTCTACTTAATTTTATTGTGTCATTCTATTAATTATTATTTAATTATTTTTTCATCCACTTCAACTATGAAATTACAATAAGGTGTCTACTTAATTTTGTAGTGGTTATTAAAATATCTACTTAAACTTACTATATCATTTCTATTAATTATTATTTAAATATTTTTTTCATATACTTCAACTATGAAATTACATATTACCCATAATAAATTATTTTTCTATGCCTGACTATAACATTTTAGGATGACTACTAACATGTCTACTTAGTTTTAATGTGTCATTTATATTAATTATTATTTGATTATTTTTTTATCTACTTCAAATATGAATTACAATATTATCCGCAATATATTATTTTTTCGTGCAAGAGTAATGTGTATTATTGAGTAATGTATATTATTGATGGCCCCACGCAACACTCTTTTCTCTTCTTTCTTTTCCTTTTTCTTGCTCTGCTTTAATCTCTGTGCTGCTATCTTGCCTCCATTTTCTCTGTGCGTCTATCTTACACGTTTGTCCTCATATTGGTCTTCCTTGAAGGCCGACTTCCCCGCCTATATTTAACTCCACATTGTCAGAAAAATCTAGGGTCTTCGAGCATCCAGGTGAGGTGTTGTGTACTTTTTCTCTGTATTTTCAGTGTATTTTTGGATTTTCCCTCGGTGACATCTTGGGTTGCATTTATTCTCTTAAAAATTGCTAAATTCTGGGGGTTTCCGGCATTCCCCTTTTCTCGATCCTTTTCAAATTTGACTGTATTCTACAGTTTACAGGTGAGGTGTTGTGTAGTTTCTCTCTGTATTTTCAGTGTATTTTTGAGTTTGCCGCTACCTTGCTGCCTCAGTGACATCTTGTGTTTCATTTATTTTCTTGAAAATTGCTAAATTTCGGGGGTTTCCGGCATTCCCCTACTATGAGGGATTATATTAGGTAAAGAATTGTTACTAAGTTCACGTGTTTGAACAGGTGGACATAAACCGAGTGAGGCAGGAACAGAACCAAAAAATCTACTATTGTGCAATTGAACACCTCTTACATTAGGCAAAAAGTCCTTTTTATGGAAATTGAATGACAATAGTTGTGTTATTAGCTAAAATTTTACATACCAGGCTAGTTAATAGTTTCCTCCGCCATAATAGATAATAGCTGTGATTATTAGGTTCTGCCTTAAGGCAGCACATTATTTGCTTAGGAGCATTTCCTTGGTCTCAAGTTGGTTCCTTGAAGACTGACTACAAATAACGAGTCCACTGATCCCCGTAAAAAGAACAAGGATACCAACAAGGATCTTGGAAGCAGGATTGTCGATATGGAGGGGCTTCAAAATTGTCGCGCCATCATCTGTAACTGTAACACTATGACGTCTGGCAGTTGACTGTAAAATTTTATCCTACAAAACAACACATAAACAAGATACTGTCAAACTACAATCCAACATCCTTTCAAGCAAAGTTGAAAGCTACATACTTTGAGAATGAGCTTACCATTCCCTTAGGTCCTAAGGTTGTCTTAACCAAGTCAGCAATTACCATTGCCCCTACAAAGGATGCCTAAATTTAAAGACAATGAATTCTTCAGTAAAGACAACAAATAATAGTGTTAGCTACATACTTTATGTTTTCTTTCGCAGAGAAGGTAGAAAGTCATAATAACCTTTTCCATATGATGGGGTCATTGTTTGTACAAGTGCATTTTGTCTGACATTTTCATTATACATGGTAGTATGTTACTGGCCATAGAATTTAAAAAAATAAGCTAAATTTGTACATTTTTAGTGATATTTCGAATAATATGTACAAAATATGGGATGTTCTCTGTTAGGTCCTATTGTGAAGAAGTTGCTCAACAGGGAAGAGGTTGTCTTTTCATAGTGTGTTTCACTTCCTTAAAAGGCAAGAACACCAAGTATTTCTTGGTGAAAAAATATTTCACAAATACAAGAGCTGTGGTGGTGTGGTCACTGCTTCAGCCCCATCCATGACTGCTTCCACATGATTTCATTGTGTCTGCTGCTATTGTGAGAGGACATGCTTTAAATTTCAATTTGTTTAAGTGTGACATTTCTTTCAATTTAGCCATCATATAGTCATACGTCATATTTAGGTTGTTAGCTCGAAATTAAAAGTTACAATGATTAAAAAACCAAAAATCTTCTCAACGTTCTTGTATTCAGGCTGTATTTTATCTGGGTTGATTGAAATGTCTGTAAAAATTGGCTTTATTGGGTTTGTTAGCTCGAAATAAAAAATTACAAGGCAGCAATGATTAAAAAAACAACTTTGGCGCCTATTCGCTGAGGCTTGACATCTATTTTTAGCTTATGAGTCTGTGAAAGTTTATTTCCGCATAACTGAGGCCTAATTTCACTGCCCTTGATATTATTTGATATATGTATTCCCCTAGGAAACGAAAAGTTAGTAAAAGTTTACTTCCAGATAGCAGAGGACTAAATTTCACTACCCTTAATATTATTTGATATAAAAATGTCACCTATAGTTTTCCCCTGGCTATATAAAAATTTTACATTTCTTTTCTCTATGTTGTGGCTATATAATGATTATATATGTTGGAGTCGGAAGTGATAATCTTTACTACTCGAAGATAGAAGTTTTAGAAAGTGAGCAAACTTTTTTCAGCAATACATTAGTTTCTTAAGGAAGCAATTGCAGAGGACATCATATTGTGATAGGTGTGGTTAATTAAATGTGTACTTTGTTGGTCAAGTTGTAGTTTGCCTTAAAAATATTACCATTTGAATGGACAGATGAGCATAAAACCCACTTAAAAGACAGAAGAGTGTTTTTGTATGTTGTTCTATAATCATTAGGTGATGTGAGAGAAAAACTAAGGCACGAAAAGAGAAATGGGAAGATAAACTTAACCTTTAAAGTTATCGGACCACCTCCAAAAGCCTTATACACTATAATTGATCTTAAAATATAGAAGTTCAGACTGTTATTGAAGAGCTTGTTGCTAGGTGTTATTGGTAATCGTTGATATATGCCATGAATCTGCTCTTCCTCGCTTCTAATGTAAGGGAGTAGGATTAGGTTTCATTAACTATAATTGTGCTTGTATGTGAATAGGTTGTGGTAAAATTACATACAATAAGCCCAACACTTACAAGATAACAATTGAAGCTGGGAACAACTGAACGAAAAAACTTATTATTACTGTATTGTGTTAGGAATTTGGTTAGTTCAATAGCCTGCTTATCCCTGGTGGGGTCAATTGATACTTTAAGGACTACTTGCTGCAAAAAAAACCTTGATCTGAAGGCTTCAGGTAATGGATTTAGTCAGTACAAGTGAAGTATTTACCAATTCCCTGTTGATTTACTTAATTGTGGGATTGTTGGCAACATAACTCTGCATCAACTTTTTTTTCTAAAAAAATTTTGAATTTAATTTTGGCTGTTAAAAATGTGTTGCTTCTTATTGTGAGCTGGTAGGCAGTTGTTGTGTCTGAGACCTCCCTTATCGGTGTGTGCACAATATTTTAGTCGGAATTTTGGTTAACAACACCTAACTGCTGCATATTTGTGTTTGATTGATTAAAATATGATACGTGCTCATCTGTTTTGCAAGTCTTGGGAACATTGCTTTGCGTTCGTGGTCTATCAACAACTCCAGGTTTCCAGCAGCAGCAATAGGTTATTACTGATTTCATTCAGCATGCCTTACTTAAATGTTACAGGTCATGGAAAACCTGCATGGAGCTACCACATTTTGCACGCTCAACACAATAGAGAACTTCAAAAAGTTTATGTACAGTTACAATGTTAATATTTGTCTCCTACATAATGTTTCAGAAAAGCAATTATATTAATATTTAACCTAATAATGTCTCTTTTTTATTTACATTTCAAGAAACCACCATCCTAGTAATTATAACAACTTATGCTTTTAGTTTTACAATACATTACGTTGAACTTTTATCAAGGCTATTCTTTATTTTTAATTTATTTTACCTTAGAAAAAGGTTAATGCTCTATTTGTTTTAACTTGTTTGTTCTAATTTTTTTAGTCCATTTTTAAAAAAATATTATAATACATCTTTATCAATTTCATAATTCAAATTTTTCACATGACAAAATTAAAGAACATTTTAGTATATTTAACATATATTTAATGTAAAATTATAATTTTTAGAAGTTCTTTTTATTGTCTTAATTTTTGTGTCAAATTAAAAAAGAGCAATTAAATTAATATGCAGAAAGTAATAAATAATTACTATAAAAGATACACATGAACATTCTCTTATATAGAAGCCAAAAACAAAAGGACCAATGCTACAGTGCTTAATTGTACATGTTGTGTGAGTTGTACTGTTAAATTTATTCTTTTTCAATTCAACACAGGCTGCAATAATTGTACTGAGTGGCATTTTAATTTTTTGAGTACTCCTGTGTTTAACACATGTATTTGAACCTTTCTTTTTGTCTCTCCAACTTTCTGTCCTTTTTTCCCTTTTTTCCCCCTAATTTTTCCCTCTCTTTCTCATCATCTTATTCAAGAAGTGGTGAAATGTACTTGATGTTGTAAGTTTTTTGGGTTCTATTATATTCGATTATTCTAATATTGCTTTCAATTTTGCTGCTTTGTGGATATGTGGTTTTAGGTATATTGCATGGATATAATTTCTATATTGATCTTTTTCTTCTTCATTTCCTACAAACTCATCTCAATTTGATTATAAGAAGGTACAATCGGAAATTTCGATCACGCGACCTCAAAATTCAGGTGGGTATAATGTAGATTACTTATGGTGAGAAATTAAATATCTTCAGGTATATTTTACTGGTAATGACTCAAGGCATGGACATATTTTGAAAGATGAATTTTTTCATATTCTACACTCTATTTAAGGCTATCAACTTATGTTCTTGCAAACAGTATAGGGAGCAAATTTATTGCCAGTGCCGCTGCAGAAATTATAGATGTTGTGCTCCCAATGCAAATGGACAGTAAGTAGTATTTTAATATTTTAAATTTTTTGGCTTCTTGATTCTTTTTCTTAAGTATATGAGTTGAACCTCATTGAGTTGTATATGTATGTTTACTTGTACTATAATTTCTCGTCTTTGAACTACAACATCCACGCTGTGGTGGTATGTTAACTCTATTATTTAATTAAACTTCAGAATTCATTAAAGGGGTAGATTTCAAGAATTTGCAATTGATTAAAATAAAACTAAAAGAATTATCAAGGAAGGAAAAATAGTACGTAAATAGAATACATTTTCTTTTTTAAACTAAATTCTTAAGTCAGTCTTACTTAGATGAATAGCTTTGAAAATCCATTCTCTTCCGCCAGTTGAAAGTTGATTATAACTACATGAGTTTTTCTCTAACAACTGTATGTTCTTGACTTTGATAAATGGCATTGTAAAATGGAAAAATATTGATATGTTCCTATTTGAAGGTTAATAAAATGCATTGTAACATCTAGTAAAATTATCAAAGTACCCTTGGAGGAGAGATGTGCGCATAACGCCTCTTCCCATGCTTCGATGACGAATTTGAAGTCAGACATGCAATCATCATGAAAAATTGAGTGGGAAAGTGGTCTAGGTTGATTTTTAGAGCAATCGGAACAAAAGATAATTTTTTTATGCAAAAACGATTTCCAGAATAAGTGCACGATACACCTGACGCGGACTTACATTTAGATTTAGTTCAAATATTTTCTATGGGATTAGAAAACTCGATCGGAGAAATTTTAGCGAAAATCATCTCAAAACCACCCAGTCCGCATCGCGGACTAGGTTGCACCGAGATGAACTTTTTGCCAAACTTTGTGAGAGGCATTACAAACCTTTTCCAATTTCTCCTAAACTTAGACCATGATCTAAATGGGTCGTTTGAGTATAAAAAGGATTTTAATCTCTATTCCTAATTTTAATCCCCATTGCTAACCTTTCTAAATTCTTGAAAAAGACTAGGGCTAAAGAGAAGATGAGAGGAGCAAGAAATTGAGGATTTTGAGGAGAATTCTTCAAGGTTGATTGTCTAAAACCTTCATACCATGTATGTAAGGATAAACTAGAGCACGAAATTATTCTTCCATGTGCCCCATTGATAGTAATAGAGGAGTTGAGAGTCCCATTGGTTTATATACATGATTCTTGAATATTTTCTTGGAAAATATATATACATTACATGTATTTTCATATGTTGATGATCATCATAAACTTGATTTCTTGAATTATATACTTTTCATGAGTTATTGTATAACCCTATATGTTGTTTTGTGAAAGCATACATGAATGAAGATAGGGATAGAGTCTAGAGCCTTGACCTAAGTATGTTGATTATAATATTGATTTGAGTATTAGGTTGAGTTAATTGAGCTTGATGATCTCATGAGTATTCATAATTGAGTTCTAGTGTTTTATCCAATTAACTTCTTCTTAATGATGATCTAAGTCGTTGAGTTCTTAAATGAGAACTGAGTTGATGAGTTGATTAAGATGTTAGGCCGAAAGGCCTCGTTGAGTTAAGTTAATGAGATGATGAGAGTCTCCACGAGACTAAATGAGTTGATAAGTGCCTCCACGAGGCTACTTGAGATGATTTTATTGAGTTGGGGAGTTTTATGAGCATTGAATCTTGGGAGGAGTATCGAGTACCAATATGAGTAAGAGTAAATCCAACTCGCACTCATTAACTACGTTGCCAAGCGTAGGTGAGGATAAGAACCATTATATTGAGGTTCCTCTTGAGTTAAAGTCCTTGAAAGCAATAGAGGACTTGTAGAGGCTAGATCCCTAGTAGATCCGATTCGTTCTTCACCTAGCAAGCACAGAACGGCTGTAGCAACATTAGCGGGATTGTTGTGCAATCACTGGCTCATAAGTGATTGTTGTTGGATAAGAGAAACTCCCAGATAGTCCCTAAATTGAGTACTCTGAGTCTAGTTGAGTTGAGTTGATTGATGAAGTGTGATTGGTTGATGGATCACTTGTCTACTCTTTATTTTTGCTTCATATAGACATTTGACATTCTGATTGAGTATATTCTAAGTTGATGTTATTTCTATATTATTCTACTTGTTTCTGTTTCATTCATTTTACATACTCTCTGATGTCCCCTTTGGACTGCATCATTTTATGATGCAGAGGCAGGTACTAGAGATCATCAACAGGCGCAACATTGATAATCTTTGTATTCAGTTGAGTTGGTGAGTCTCGCTTACTTTGGAGGACCTTGCTTTATTTTCATCTAGCTTTATAGAGTTAGACTTGAGTTAGCTGTATTTTTGAGTTGAGGTAGCCATGGGTCTTTCATTAGTACTAATTGATAGTGATAGAGGCTTCATAGACTAGAGTTGAATATTGATGTTGAGACTTGTTGAGCTGGTTTCCATCTTACTAGCCTATATATTTGATATTTTTTGAGAATTAGAATTGCCCATTATTATCTTTAGTCTTTTGCTGATTGATAGAGTTTATTAAATAAATGAATGTGATAAGGCTAAGTGGTTCTCTTGGGGACTAGTAATAGTCTTTAAGTACCGGCCATGTCTAGGGTACCTTCTAGGGGAGTGACAAACTTGGTATCAGAGCAAAGAGTTCAAGTGTCTTATGGAGTCTATGAAGCCCTGTCTAGTAGAGTCTTGCTTATGCGTGTGTTGTGTACCATACTTCATAAGCAGGAGGCTATAGGATATTAGGAATGGTTACACTTCTTTCATGATCTAATTCGTGCGATAGAGTTAAAACTCTATGAAACTCTCTTCTAATTCTTGCTCTACGCATTGCAGAGTTCTAATCATGTCTCCAGAAGAGCCGTCAGAGGTAGAGGGTGTCCCACCAGGAAGAATGTTAACCCACCCGAGCCTTAAGGACATGAGGAGCCCATGGATCCAATTGTCCTTATTGAGCAGACCCCACAAGCTGAGATTTCTAATGTTGAGCTCTGCCAGGCTATCCAAGCTATAGCCTAGGCTGTCACAGTACCTACTACGAGGCAAGGAGCGGGTAGACAGGATGCACAGGACACATCTAGAGTCCAATAATTCGTGAGGATGAATCCGCCTGAGTTCACAATGCCTGCATCTAACGAGGACCCTAAGAACTACATGGATGAGCTTTAGAAGTTGTTTCAGGTGATGCATTTGGCTGATGCTGATAGAGTTGAACTGGCTACCTACTAGCTCAAGGGTGTGGTCAGGCTATGGTTCAACCCATGAAAAAAGGGTAGAGGAGAGGAAACCCTATTGCTGACTTGGGCAGTGTTCGAGGAAGCCTTCTTGGGGCGTTTCTTTCCAAGAGAATGAAAGGAGGCCAAGGTAAGAGAGTTCTTGAATATAAAATAGGACTGTATGACCATGTAAGAGTATGGGCTTAAGATCACTCAACTATCTCGCTATGCTCCGGATATGGTTATTGACATGAGTGGGAGAATGGGGATATATGTTGATGGGCTGAACAAAGGGCCAAAGAAAGATAGAAGGGGAGCTATGCTTGTGAGCGACATGGACATCGGGAGGTTGATGACTTATGTGCAACAAGCTAATGAGGAAAGATAACATAAAAAAGAAGAGTTCATAAATAAGAGGGCCAAAACATCCAGCCATGATGTTGGAAAGAGAGGGAATGGTAACAAATTCTAGTCAGGGCTAGCATCATCATCTGCTAGTGCACCTAAGCCCAAAAATAGAAATGATCAAAGATCTCAGAACTTTGGAGCCTAGGGATCTCAATCACAGGCTAGTGTGGCTCAAGGTTCACAGGGTAAGCCACCATGTGGTAAGTGTGGCAGGTTACATTGGGCAGATGCCATGAGGGGAGTGATGCATGTTTCAAGTGTGGCCAAGTAGGTTACTTCCAGAGAGAGTGTCCAAAGTGGGTTGATCGAGTTGAATCTTCTGCACTAGCCAGAGGAAATAAAAAACATACTATGTCATGCGCAAGCAGAGCTGCAAACCATTTGTATGCCATATGTAGTCTTCAAGATCAAGAGAACTCCCCAGATGCTGTGATGGGTATGATTCGAGTCTTTACCATTGATTGTTATGTTTTGATGGATCTTGGTGCCACATTGTCATTTATATCTCCTTATGTGGCCAGTAGATGTGATAGAACCCCTGAGAGTCTTCTTGAACCCTTTGATATTTCTATTCCAGTAGGTGAGTCTATTCGAGCTAAGAGAATCTATAGAGATTGTGTAGTGTCCATCCATCATAAGCATACTCTGGTAGGTTTGGTTGAGTTAGAGATGATTGATTTTGATGTGATCCTTGGCATGGATTGGCTCCACGCCTTATGCCTCCGTTGATTGTAGAGCCTGAACCATTAAGTTCCAATTCCCGAATGAACCGGTTCTAGAGTGGAAGGGTGATTTTGTTGCACCGAAGGGAAAGTTTATCTCCTATCTTAGGACCTCGTGCGAGTTAAGTCTGATGATGTTGATTCTCCTACTCTTGAGTTAGTCCCGTTTGTGAGTGAGTTTCCTGAAGTGTTTCCTGGGGATCTGCCTGGAGTCCCTCCTGATAGAGAAATTGACTTTGGGATTGATGTTTTTCCCGATACCTAATCGATTTCAAATCCAACTTATAGGATAACACCCCTTAAGTTGAAAGAGTTGAAAGAGCAGTTGAGAGATTTGTTAGAGAAGGGTTTTATCAGGCCAAGTGTTTCTCCTTGGGTTGCCCCTGTCCTGTTCGTGTGAAAGAAAGATGGGTCTCTTAGAATGTGTATTGACTATAGGCAACTGAATAAGGTTATAATAAAGAATAAATATCCTCTCCCCAGGATAGATGATCTATTTGACCAACTTCAGGGTGCCTTTTGTTTCTCAAAGACAGACCTCAGATCTGGCTACCATCAGTTGAAAGTGAGGGAATGTGATATTTCAAAGACAACCTTTAGGACTAGATATTGCCATTTTGAGTTCTTTGTCATGTCCTTTGGGTTGACGAATGCACCTGTAGCCTTCATGGACTTGATGAATAGGGTGTTCAGGCAATATCTTGATATGTTTGTGATCGTGTTCATCAATGACATTTTGGTGTATTAGAGACATGAGAAGGAGCATGCCAATCATCTCAGAGTTGTTCTCGAGACTCTTAAGGACTATGAGTTTTATGCAAAGTTTTTAAATGTGAGTTTTGGCTCAAGTCAGTAGCTTTCGTAGGCCATATTGTTTCGGGTGATGGTATTTGAGTAGATGCCCAAAAGATTGAAACGGTTAAGAATTGGCCCAGACTGACCTCTCCGACTAACATAAGAAGTTTCTTGGGGTTGGTAGGCTATTACCGCAGACTCGTAGACGAATTTTCTTCCCTATCCACACCTTTGGCCAAATTGACTCAGAATAAGGTCAAGTTTTAGTGGTTTGATGAATATGAGAAAGGTTTTCAAGAGTTGAAGACTAGACTGATTACTGCACTAGTTCTAAACTTGCTCAATGGGACAAAAGGCTTTGTGATTTATTATGATGCATCAAGAGTTGGGTTAGGTTATGTTTTGATGCAGAGAATGAAAGTGATATCCTATGCTTCCAAACAACTTAAGGTTCATGAGAGGAACTATCTGACCCATGATATTGAGTTGGCAGCGGTGGTATTCACACTTAAAATCTGGTGCCACTACTTATATGGAGTGCATGTGGATGTGTTTACCGACTATAAGAGCTTGTAATATGTCTTCAATTAGAAGGAGCTCAAGCCGCAATAGAGGATATTGTTGGAGTTGCTCAAGGATTATGACATGCGCATTCTCTACCACCCAAGTAAATCTAACATTATTGCCGACACTCTTAGCAGGTTGCCAATGGGTAGTATGACCCATGTTGAGGAAGGAAAGATGGAGTTAGCTAAGGAAGTGCATCGATTGGGAGTCAGCTTGAGGAGAATGATGAGGAAGGAGTTAATGTAGAATAGATATGCTTCATCTTTAGTGGCAGAGGTAAACGAAAAGCAAGACCAAGATCCTGTTATACTTCAATTGAAAGAGGTTGTCCACAAACAAAAAGTGATGGTCTTCTCTAAAAGGGGAGATGGAGTGTTGAGATACCAGAGTAGATTGTGTATTCCATATGTTGATGGTGTTCGAGATAGAATCATGGTTGAAGCCCATAGCTTTAGATATTCTATTCATCCTGTTCTACCAAGATGTACCACGACGTGAGAGAAGTCTATTGGTGGAGTGGAATGAAGAGGAATATTATTCAGTTCATTTCGAAGTGCCCAAATTGCCAAGAAGTTAAAGTTAAGCATAAAAGGCTATGTGGATTGGCACGAAACTTTGAGATTCCTGAGTGGAAGTGGGAGGTAATCAACATGGACTTCATTATTAGTCTACCGAGGTCTCGAAAGCAACATGATTTGATATGGGTGATTGTGGATAGGATGATCAAATCAGCTCACTTCTTGGTAGTTAAGATAACTAACATTGCCGAGGAGTACGCCAAGTTGTACATCCATAAGATTATGAGGTTTAATGGAGTTCTCTTGTCCATCATCTCGGACGAAGGAGCTCAATTCACCTCCCAATTTTGGAGATCCTTCCAGAAGGATTGGGTACTAAAATAAATCTAAGTAAGCCTTTCATCCTCAGGCAGATGGCCAGGCAAAGCATACAATTCAAACGTTAGAGGACATATTAAGAGACTGTGTCCTTGACTTCAAAGGAATTGAGCTGACCACTTACCATTGATTGAATTTGCATAAAACAATAATTATCACGTGAGCATTCAAATGGCTCCCTATGAAGCTTTGTATGGGAGGAGATGTATATCACCAATTGGGTGTTTTGAGGTTGGAGAAGTGATGTGTTGTCAAAATACAACACATTTGATGGTTAAAACTTAGGATTTTGTGTGTTCTCAATGCGATATTACGGTTCTTATGTGTTCTTTTTGCATACTTTTTGTAGGAAAGCAAGTTGGAAAGATTTGGGGTAAACTGCAGACTCTTGTGGTTTTTGAAGGTTTATGAGACCCTTTACGAGTCGTAGAGTGGGTTTCATGGAGATTTTTAGTGAGGTGTGAAGATCTGAAATTCAGCCATACGAGACCTCTTTACGAGTCATAGAGCACTCTACAACTCGTATAGAGTGGTTTTGTGAAGAATTCCAGTGAGATCCAGTGAAGGATCAGATGTTGCATGTGAAGTCTACGAGAGGGCAATACCAGTCATAACTCAGTCTACGACTCATAAAGTGGATCTATAGTAGTGAAGTCTAGGATCTTAAGAGATGAACATGAGACCCCGATTACGACTCGTAAATCAGTTTACAAGACGTAAAGGCCTGTTGTAGAATGTTGCCGACCAGTTTTTCTATTTTTGTAGGAATTGCTTGTAAATACGATAAATAGTAATATTTAGGTCATTATTCATAGAACACAATAGAGAGGACGTTATTAGAGTACTTTTTAGGGTTTTAACTTGGAGAGAAAATATTGGAGGGGAGATTACACTTGTGGATTCATTGTTTCTTTCAATCTTGTGATTCTCAATATAATTTGGGTTTGCTTGTTCTTCAATCCAATTAGGTAAGTGATTAATTATGTTTTTTCAATTCATGATTTCTTCATCTACCCATAGCATGAGTAGCTAAACCCATAACTTGGGGTTATGGGAACCATGCAGATCCAACCAAATAAACCCCGATAATTTACTATTCTTGGAATATATATTTACTTGTATTAATCAATTCTCTTTGTTTTGCATGTTTTCTAGTGCTGGTCAACATTAGAACTTGCCTAGTGTTACCTTCTCGATACAAGAGGTAATGAATAGTAAATGTGATTGGTTAACAGGATTCAATGATGTGTTCTCGTCTAATCAGCTGAACTAGACTAAGAGGAGGTTGACTAGGACTAGGGTAATGGTTAGTATTACACACTATAGAAATGGGCCAAGTCGCATAGTGAAATTCGCCTCAGACCTTTGATTAAAGGGCTTGGTGAACTTAAATTACCGTCCTAGATGCTATACTCTAGTCGAGAATTGGGTTATCCGGGGATATTAAGTTGGTGAATCATGGGGAACACAATTCCCAAGTTGCTCTCCATTATTTATTATCTCTTGTTTTAGTTAGTTTAGTTTAATTTCTTATCAATCATTATGACCCCGCCCCTCCCATTTTGGGAATTGAGTTAGTTAATACTTGGATTGTTTATTAGTGAATTGATTTGGATTATCTTTGTATTCTTTGTGAGATTCGATCCTAACCTTGGTTAAGTTTTATATTTGGCAATAACCACTTTATCCTCCAAAGGAGAGGTGTAACTTGGGCATGATCAAAGATTATGGTGCCGTTACCGGAGAATACGGCTAAATTTGATTGAATGCCCTAGTAATTATAATTCGAGTGTTAATTTCTTAGTTCCCTTGTATTTTGATTTTTGTTTTGTTTTGTTTTGTTTCTTTGCAAGGTATACCAGGTAGTGTATGCGCAAAACTAGGAGTCAAGGCAATCCCTTAACTCCACTTGATCTAGAGATCTAACGAATTACAAGAAGAATGGCTCAAGTGAATCCTAAAATTGTGAGTAATGCAACCTTGAATCGAAATGTTAATGATGACGATCAGAATGACAACCAATCTCCTTGGGAGAATATTCCACAGCCTAGGGATTTCAATGACAATGCTTATCAGTGGAATCAATGTAGATTGAACCCTATGGATGTGACTGGGGCTATTGTGTTGCCGTCACTACCAACAGTTACAAAGTTCACTGTTTCTAGTGGGTTACTTCAAATGCTGCAAAACTATGGATTATTTGTAGGCCTACCATCAAAGGATCCACATAGCCACTTGCACAATGTGGCATTTGTTCACAAGAGTGTGATGGGGACACAAAATCTATCTATGGATGTTGTGGGGCTTCGTGTTTTCCCATTATATCTTATGGGCAGTGCTGTGATATGGCTATCTGAGCTTCCATATAGTTCAATCACTAGTTGGGCAGATTTGCAGAAGGCCTTTCTGGAAAGGTACTTCCCTAGATCGAAGAAGCTCAAGTTAAAGGATCAAACCAACAACTTTGAGTAACTTCTTGGTGATTCAGTTAGTACTACGTGGTAGTTGTTTACTAAGTGCTTGAGGAGCATCCCTGATCATAAGATAGTAAATGATGCCTTGGTGGAGATCTTTTACCGCGTGCCCTTGGTGAGAATAACCAAGCTTATACCGACACTATTACGGGGGCCTGTTTTTAGATCAACCATATGCAAGGATTGTTGAACCGATGGAACAAGTGTTCAAGACTAATCTTGCATGGGGACAATAGGATAGAGCTTTTTTGAGGAGTTCATGTGTTGTTAATGTTGGTTCAAAGCAAGCCAAGATTAATGAGAAGATTATGTAACAATTTGCTCAACTCCACACAAGCATGGATGTGGTGATCAAACAGAATCAGGAAGGAGTGAATGTGGTAGTCCACCAATCTCCACGTGCACCCATGTACAATGAGCCTTATTATGATAAAGATACTTATTTTGTGAATGTTCAGACGTGGGGTTTTCGGACCAATACCCAAGGGTTCGATCAGGACTAATAGTGCCAAGGTCAAGGAAACTAATGTCGAATCTATGGTAGAGATGGAGCTTATAGAGATAACTGAGGTGGTTATTATGAGAGGAATAGGGGTCCTGAAGCAGATTGGGGCAGAAAAGATGGTTTTAGGAATGGTCCATACGTGCCACCATATAACCGATACGCCAGTAGAAGCAATTCTAGAATTGAGAGATGTTTGATCATTTGTTGAAGAAGGCCAAAACACAAGATGAAACTCTAAGGGGCATGAAGTCTGATATTTCAAGCATCAATCAAAAGATAGAATCTCATTCTGTGGCCATTAAATAGCTTGAGCAATAATTTGATCGAGTGTTTACTTAGTTGAATCAGCGTCAGAAGGGTATGTTGCCTAGCAACACAGTTCAAAATCCAAAGAATGAAGGACAATGTATGGTGATTACTATTAGAGGTGGCAAAAGTATCGTTCATCCTCCTATGCTGGTTGAGGTAGAAGATGTTTGTGAGGAAATAGTTACAGATAAGGATGTGGTTGAAGGAGATGATTGTATCAAAAATGGGGTGACTGACGTAGCTAAAGAGCCACAGAAGAATAAGTCTGTCCCAAGGCCTCCTCCTTCTTTCCCTCAAAGACTCAAGAAGAGGGAGGAGAAAGACAAGTTCAAGCACTTTCTCTCCATGCTTAAGCAACTATCCATCATCCCTCTGATTGAAGCTGTGGAGAAAATGTCGGGTTATGTAAAATATATAAAATACTTGGTTACTAAGAAGCGGACTATGAGTCAAGAGCATTCTAAAGAGTCTCAACATTATAATTCTATCACTACTAAGTCATTGCTCAAAAGCGTAAAGATCCAGGTGCTTTTACTATACCTTGCACTATAGAAGATGTGGAGTTCGCAAGAACATTTTGTGATTTGGGTGTTAGTATCAATTTGATGCCTCTTGCGGTTTACAAGAAGCTTGGTTAGGTGTCCCTACTCCAACTAAAATGCAGTTGTTAATGGAGGATAGAACAGTCAAGAAACCAGTAGGGATACTCTATGATGTGTTGGTAAAAGTTGAAAATTTTATATTCCCTGTAGATTTTATTGTTCTTGATTGTGAGGTTGATTTCGAAGTTCCTAATATTTTGGGAAAGACTTTCTTAGCTACCGGTCGCACCTTAGTTGATATGGAGAAAGGTCTGCTCAAGTTCAGATTTGGGAATAATGAGGTCATGTTCAATGTGTGTCAACAAGCAAGGAGGGACAATGATGTGAGAGTAGTTTCGATTATCGAGACTGATGATGATGATGAGCCAGAGGTACCACTTGAGCTAAGGCTAGGTGTTGATACATTGGAGGTAGTATTGATGAACTTCGACAGTGATGGTATCCTAGACTATGAGGAGATAGCAAATGTTCTGAGGGTATCTTTTGGTCCTAGACGCCAAACTAAACTAGAGTTGAACTTGCAGAATCAAAAGTCACCACTCACAAAGCCCTTCATAAAACACCCACCGGTGTTAGAATTGAAAGCACTTCCAGCACAATTGAAGTATGCATTTTTGGGAGTCAATAACACTTTGTTGGCCATAATAGTTGCAGATTTGACTGATGAGCAAGCAGATTCCCTTGTAGCTATGCTCAAACAATTTAAGAAGGCCATCGGATGGACTATTGCGGACATTAATGGTATCCCTCCTGGGATATGTACACACAAAATCTAGTTAGTCAAGGACTACAAGGCACCTATATCCTCCTTTGCAAGAGGTTGTTTGTAAAGAGATCTTTAAATGGTTGGATGCAGGAGTAATCGACCCAATAATCGATAGTGAATAGGTGAGCCCTGTACAGTCTGTTCCAAAAAAAAGGGGGGGGGGGGTATCATAGTGATACCTAATGCTAACAATGAGTTGATCCCTATGAAGCCAGTCACAGGACGGAGTGTGTGCATGGATTACAGAAAGCTCAATGTCTCAATAAAGAAGGATCACTTTCCTTTGTCATTCAAGGATTAGACACTTGACAAACTAGCACAAAAGAGGTGGTAAAGTTTTCTTGGTGGGTATTCTATCTACAATCAGATCATCATCGCTCTAGAGGATCAGACGAAGACCATATATAACATGCCCGCATTCAAGAGGATGTCATTTGGGTTGTGTAATGCAGCAGTAACATTTTAGAGATGCATGATGTCCATCTTCTCAGACATGGTAAAGAGTACTATTAAGGTCTTCATAGATGATTTTAGTGTGGTTGAAAACACATTTGAGAATTGTTCAGCACATTTTCAAAGATGTGCAGAAAGTCATCTGGTGCTAAACTGGGAAAAGTGTCATTTTATGGTGAAAGAGGGTATTGTGTTGGGCCACAGGATATCTGGCAAATGCATTGAGGTCGACAAAGCTAAAGTTGAGGTGATTGAGAAGCTTCCACCACCCATCTCATTAAAGGGTGTGAGGAGTTTCTTGGGAGATGCAGGATTCTATTGGAGGTTCATGAAAGACTTCTCTAAAAGTTCACACCCATTGTGTAAATTATTGGAGAAAGATGCTAAGTTCTTGTTTGATGATGCATGTATACAAGCCTTTGAAGAGTTAAAGAAGAGGTTGATCTCAGCACTAATTATTGTGGCTCTAGATTGGTCCAAGTCCTTTGAAATCATGTGTGATGCAAGTGGGGTCGCTCTAGGTGTGGTATTGGGACAACACAAGGAGAAGATATAACATCTCATATATTATGCCAGCAAAGCCCTAAATACAACCCAGAAGAATTATACTGTCACAGAACAAGAGTTACTTGCGTTGGTCTTTGCAGTCAAAAAGTTCAGATCATATCTGTTGGGAGCCAAAGTGGTAGTGCATATAGACCACTCAGCACTTAAATATTTTATGGATAAAAAGGATGCAAATCCAAGGTTGATGAGATGGGTACTTCTCTTGCAAGAGTTTAACTTTGATGTCATTGACAGCAAAGGGGGAAAAATCAGGTTGCAGATCACCTATCCAAATCGGAAGATGGGGCAATGATGAAATTTGATGATGGACTAGAGATAAATGATTCATTTCCTGATGAGAGTGTTGGCTACATTGCATGATCTTATACCTTGATTTGTAGATTATGCAAATTACTTGGTGAGTGATATCGTGCCACCCGACTTAAATGCACATCAATGCTGGAAGTTTATGCATGATGTGAGGAAGTTCTTTTGGGATGACCCATGCTTATTTCGTGTATGTGCTAATGGGATTATTCATCACTGTGTTCCCGAGGTCGAAATGATGAGCATGCTTGAGGCAAGCCACTCGTCATTAGTGGGTGGACTTTATAGTGTGATTTAAATAGCCTACAAGTTTTTACAATGTAGGTATTATTGGCCCACAATCCACCAAGATGCCCATGACTATGCCATAGCTTGTGATAGGTGCCAAAGGGGTGACTCGTAAGCATGAACTCCCTCTAAATTCTATTTTAGTGTTTGAGTTATTTGATGTGTGGGGGATAGATTTCATGGGATAATTTGTTAGCTCACATGGAAACAAGTACATCTTAGTTGCAGTGAATTATGTATCAAAGTGGGGTGGAGGCCGTGGCTCTACCTAACAATGAGGGTAAAAGTGTCACAGCATTCCTAAAAAGGAACACCTTCTCAAGATTTGGTACTTCTCGAGCTATAATCAGTGATGGAGGTTCTCACTTCTGCAATAGACTTTTTAAAGCTCTTCTTGATAGGTATGAAGTGAAACATAGGGTGGCGACGCCTTGTCATCTATAACAACCTATTTTAATTATTGCATTTTTATGGCTTAATGCTATCATCCTGTGTGCCACTTCAGATTTTTAGTGCTCCATTGGGAGCAAGTGCTGGAAGCACTTGGTAAAAAAAAAAAGGAAAAGGCAGCTTAATATTTCTTTGTTATCTCTTGTTCAAGTACTCCATTTCGGGCAAGTGCTGAAAGCACTTAAAAAGTGTATGGAAAGCTATATATACATCTTAGTTGCTCCCTTGAGTCACTCAAACAAAGAAAGGAACAAGCAAAGGCAAAGAGAAATAATTTGCCTATTATTTGAGAGTTTTTGGGAGGTGGTTTATTGCGTGGGGTTTCGACAATTTTATTGTAAGTGCTCCTATTTTCTAAATCTTTCATAATAAGATATTTTATATTAATGGGTTTATTTTCGTATACTTTTAAGTACCTTATTATGAAAATAGTATGTGTATATTAAGTTGAAAACAATTTTGTGATGTCAAAAATTATTTTCTACTACTGTTGGCATGCCAATTTAAAATAGTAATAATTTATATGACTAGATTGTGGTGCTACGGATTACACTCAAAAAGGGAAGGCCAAAGTGTTAAGTTGACCGTGACTCAACTATGGCAAGTGGATTTCTTAACCTATGTTAAGTATATAGAATCTTATACTTCTTGTGTGAGGTATTGAGAATGATTGATGTAGGCCTTAATTGAAATATTTTGAATTGGGTAGTTATTCTATGCTGATGGTTGACTTGTGAATTAATGATAGAGGTCTATTATATACGAAATAGTGATTATGTGTTATTGATTGTAGAGAGTTGGTTGACTGATATATTGTTGTGATTGGTCTGCAACCCTAATATTATGAAACCCAATTATAATCTTGAACTTGAACTCTCAAAGTGATACCTTGAATAAAGAAGGCTTGATGAAATGTTGATAATGAAGTGAGAAGTAATGATAAAGAATAATGAATACAAATATTGGATCGGGTGTCACGTTCCGACATAAATATTGGATCGGGTGTCACGTTCTGACACAAATATTGGATCGGGTGTCACATTCCGACACAAATATTGGATCGGGTGTCACATTCTGATACAAATATTGGATCGGGTGTCACGTTTTGACACAAATATTGGATCGGGTGTCACGTTTCGACACATATGTTGGATCGGGTGTCACGTTTCGACACAAATATTGGATCGAGTGTCACGTTCCGACACATATATTGGATCGGGTGTCACGTTCTGACACAAATATTGGATCGGGTGCCACGTTCCGGCACGATAATAATAAAGGAAAACATACTAAAATAACTTAATATACTCAATGTCGATGAACCCATCTCCCAAAAGAAGTGTGATATGGAGGCCTGAGTCCTTATGCGTGTTATTAATATCGTTAATTGGTTGTGTATTTGTTCTTGCTGTTGCTACTTATTAAGTGTTATAGATTATCCCTTGCTAAATATTTTATGCAGGATATGGTAGTAGGGGAGGGGGGTTTGGTTGGAATGTTAAGGGTACCGATATTCTATACTACTTAACTTTGTGTCTATTAGTTTGCTTGTTGGGTACCGCGTGGTATTTTGGTACTCACCCCTTGCTTCTACACTCGTGTAGATGGTGAACCCAGGCAATAAAAAGTAATTCCTTGACCTGCCGAAAGATTCTCGGGAGACGAAGAGAGGTAGCTGTTATCATTTGGCTGACTCTCTTGTTCTTATTTATTCTGTACTTGTTCTATTCGAGAAGAAGGACACTGTGGACTTTTATTTCTTTACTTATCTGTATTTCTAGTGGCTTGTACGCGTGACAACGAATCCTTGGGTGGAATTTAAGTTTATGAAAATTCTCAGTTTAGTTATTTATTTTAGTTAAAATGCTTCCGCGTGTCATATTGATTATACCTTGAATTAAGGTTGACTTGGCATGGTGGGTTTGAACAAATGTCATCACGCTAATTTTTGGGTCGTAACAAGTTGGTATCAGAGCCCTAGGTTCATAGGTCTCACGTATGTATAAGCCAAGTCTAAGTAGAGTCTTGAGGATTGGTACAGAGACGTCTGTACTTATCTTTAAGAGGCTATGAAAACTATTAGGAAACTTCTTTTTATTCATTTTCTCTTATCGTGCGTGATTATTTTCGGTAGTAACGAGTGGTGCCTATATTCTCTTAACAGATGGCAAGGACTAGAGCTACTACTGATGATAGAGGTGAGGCTACTACTGAGTGAATTGTTGAGACCCCAGTTAGAGGTAGGGGAAGGGGTTAACCTAGAGGTCATGCTCGTGGAAGGGCGTTAGTGAGAGGGCGTGCCCGAGGAGTGGCACCAGTTAGAGGGCAGGATAGAGGGGCTTCTCCAGAGCCACAGATAAAGGTTAATGAGGATCAGGACCTTCCAGAAACCACAACCGCACCTTTACTTCAGAACATTCTGTTGAGGATGATGGGTATGCTTGAAAACCTTGCCCAGGGGATTGGTGCGCAGGGAATACCCCAACCGAGGGCGGAAGAACAGACTTTAGGACCTCATCAGGGTGTGGCTCATCAGGATCAGGTGGGATAGCTCCCAGTGGTCCCTACACCATCTAGTGGGGTACAAACCACTTCGGAGGCAATCCTTGTGGCAGATGATCAACTTAGCTACGAGAGATTTCAGAAGATGAAACCACCTCAATTTTAGGGTGGTAAGAATGAGGATGCGCATGAATTTCTAACTTTGTGCCAGGAGATGCTAGATGCAGTAGGGTTGGTTGACCAGCGTGGTGTCCGTTTTGTGGCACTTCAGCTCCGTGGACTAGCCAGGGAGTGGAGGAGGAATTATGTAGCATATAGACCAGCTAGGTCCCCTCCAATAGATTGGGGTATGTTCTCTAATGCTTTTAAAGAGCGCTTCATTCCTTGGAGTGTGCGGGAAGAGAGTCGATTGAGGATTGAGAATTTAACGCAGCGAGGTATGACTGTTGCTGAGTATGAAGCCCGTTTTTGTCAGTTGTCCCGACATGCTTTAACTATGATTCCAAACGAGGAGGAGAGAGTCCGTAGGTTTGTGAGAGGTTTGAACTTCTTGATTAGATCCTATGTGTTCAGAGCAGCTCGTGAGGGGGCTTCTTTTCAGTCTATTGTAAGCACTGCTAAGGAGGCAGAGTTGATGGTTCGAGAGGAGTTCGAAGATCGTAAGAAAGCTCGTACTATAGGTCAGTTTTCTGGTACCTGATCCGGAGGTAGAGGATTCTATAAAGGGGGTGGCTCATCCGAGCATCGAAGGCCAGTACATGCATCTCTACCTGCTTCTGAGGGTGGTCAAATGCATCGTGGGTCCCAGAATTCTACTCGCGGTGGTCATGGTGGTTCTTTCGATGGACAACAATCCTCTACACCAAGATCTTGTTATGGGTGTGAGGATCTAGGACATATGATTCGACAGTGCCCTTTTCAGAATCATTCGGGACCCCATCGTCCTAATTCAGCGGCTCCAGTTAGAGATTATGTCCCACCGGCCAGAGGATGAGGCAGGGGTCAAATTGCTAGAGGTGGCAGGACTCCAGATGGTAGTGCCTTGGTCCCACGTAGTAGAGATCGAGGTATAGCTCAGGTTGGTGGTGGAAGAGGAGCTCAATGTTATGCATTTCAGGGAAGACCCGAGGCAAAGGCCTCAGACGCAGTTATTACAGGTATTGTTCCTGTCTGTCATCGGCCTGCATCTGTGTTATTTGATCCTGGATCT
>JAOTQR010024545.1:0-16745 GCA_025774065.1 Solanum ossicruentum
TCGCACCCTCATCTCCACTACTCTCTCCCAGACCTTCATAGTGTGGCTTAACAACTTGATACCCCTGTAATTGTTACTTTTTTGAATATCTCCCTTATTCTTATAGAAATGGAACCTTTGTACTCCTCCTCCATTCATTAGGCATCTTGGCAGTCTTCATAATAGCATTGAACATTCTAGTCAACCACTCGATGCCTTCCTTAGAATATCAATGATAAACACAATCACAAACATAACAAGATATGGTCTGAATACACTGTTCATCAAGTACATGAAGGCTGTAGGTGCATTTCTCAACCCGAAGGACATGACCAAGAACTCAAAGCGGCCATACCGTGTCCTAAAAGCTATCTTTGGAATATCACTCTCCCTCACCTTCAATTGATGATAACCTGATCTGAGGTCTATTTTGGAGAAACAAGTAGCACCATGAAGTTGTTCAATTATATCATCTATCCTGGGAAGAGGATATTTGTTCTTTTTAGTGACCTTGTTCATCTGTTGATAGTCTATGCACATTCTGAGAGACCCACCTTTCTTACAAACGAATAGGACAGGAGCACCCCAAGGTGAGACAGTGGGCCTTATAAAACCTTTCTCTAGTAAGTCTTTCAATTCTTTCATCTCTGCGGGGGCCATTCTATAAGGTGGAACTAAAATGTGTTTGGTCTTGGGAAAAAAATCGATCCCAAAGTCAATCTCCCTTGTAGGAGAGACTCTAGGAAGATCATCAGGAAACACCTCAGAAAACTCATTTATCATAGGTACTGACTCAAGAGTAGCAGATTCAATATCATCAGACTTAACTCGCATGAGGTGGTAAATGAAACCTTTGGAAATCAACTTTCTAGCTCTAAGGTGAGAGATGAATTTGCCCTTAGGGCCAACAAAACTTCCCCTCCACTCTAACATAGTCTCATTAGGAAATTGGAACATAAAAATCTGGGTTCTGCAATAAATAGAAGCATAACAGGTGTGAAGCCAATCCATGCCCATTATTACATCAGAATCAACCATCTCCAACTCTACCAAGTCAGCTAAGGTGTGTCTATGATCGATAGACACTACACAACCCCTGTAGACTCGCTTAGCTAAGATAGACTAACCAGTAGGAGTAGAAATAGAAAAAGGTTCAAGCAAGAACTTTGGGAGAACCCCGAACTTACTAGCCACTTAAAGGGTCACAAAAGACAAGGTGGCACCCAAATCAATTAATGCATAACAATCAAAGGTAAAGACTCGAAGCGTATCCATAACCACATCTAGTGCAGCCTCCTAGTCCTGTCGATTACCCATAGCATAAAGGCAGCTTATCCCGCATCCTGTACCAGTAGTAGCACCTCTTTGCTGATTGCCCGCTGGAGGAGCTGCAGATTACTAAGGTCTGCTGCTCCCCTCACCTCGTCTTCTCTTGGGAAACTCATAGCTAAAATGACTAGCCTGTTCACATAGATAACAAACATCACTTCCCACACGGCACTCTCCTAGATGTAGCTTACCATACTTGCCACAAGGTGGCTTTCCCCTCTTCTTTGGGTCACACTGGCCTAAGATTGGGCACCTGGAGCCCTGAAATTCTGATAACCATGAGTTTTCTGATCATACCTATTTGGATGAATGAGCACACTCACTATAGAATATGTAGGATGAGATGATGTCCTCTTAAAATAGGACTTTTCGCCCTTATTCTGTCCTTGCTGGCTAGGCTCATGTCCCACTGATTTCGCCTTCCTATTCACTTGCTCTTCTCTGTCGTTCTTCTTGTCCTCCTATGGCTATTGTTCATACACCATAAGTCTGGCAATGTCCATGCTCGGAATCAGTAAGGATGCCTTACATTCATTCTGCACATGTCTGCCCAGACAAGACATAAACTTCCTTATCCTCACCTTCATGTCCTTCACCATCTTTGGAGCATACCTAGACAATTTAATGAACTTGAGGTTGTACTCTTTCACGGTCGTTCCTCCCTGTTTCAGATTCATGAATTCGTTTACCTTTGCTTCGCTCAATTCTTAAGGAAAGAAGTGGTCAAGAAAGGCTTCCTCAAACTCCTCCCAGGCTGTAGGCTCTGCACTCTCACCTCTACTCTCCTCCCACTGATTGTACCACACATTAGCTACATCCTTCAACTGGTAGGGGGCAAGCTCGACACCCTCAATTCATCAACATGCATCGCCTTTAGAACCTTATACATCTCATTGATGAAGTTCTGTGGGTCCTCTTCCACCTTTGATCCTGTATACACTGGCGGGTTCATCCTCAAAAAGTCCGTGAGTCTAGTTTCTTTCAAAGGCTCCTGTGATCTAGAGCTAGTATCTTAGGAACCCTGACTGTTTTCCTAGGAGGGCACCAATTGTGTCAGTGTGGTGATAGCTCCCTTAAATTCTACCTCGATAGTGGGATCTGGCTGGGGATGAGCAGGTGGCGCCTGTGGGACCTCAGTAGTCCTGGCAGGGCGTGCCCGTCTCCTAGCCTCGATTTGAACTGGGGCCTCGGGTTGAGCATTCTCAGTAGCTAGGGCTAGGGCATCTCTCTATGCGACTATCCTTTTTGGCAACATTTTCTGTAAGCATAAAACACACGTGTTAAAACAAGATTTCCATAGAGTTAAGCTCTATCGCACGAATCCAAAATATGAAAAAAGGGGAACATCCCCTAATATCCTATAGCCTCCTGCTTATAAAGTATGATGCAAAACACACCCATAAATAAGACACTACTAGACATGGCTTCATAGACTCCCTAGGAAAATTGAACTCTATGCTCTGATACCACGTTTGTCACGCCCTAGGAGGGTACCCTAGACGTAAGTTACACTTACAAACTATTGCTAATCCCTAAACGGACCACCTAGTCTCATTAGCATCCGTTTAATAAACTCATATATGGAAGACATAAAGATAATAATAGCCTATCAGTGGGCAAACACAATCGCTATCATAGAAAAATATGAAGGAAATGTCTTAATAGAAAAGAAGCAGGAAATAACAAATCCCGACACTAACAATCAACTGTATATGTCTATGAAGCCTTTATAACTAACATCTAGGAAGGTACCATGACAGGCCATGCCTACCACAGTCAAGTGAAATAAATTAACATAAATGGAAAGATAAATATGTCCTCTGAAAGCAAGGGAGGATGCACCAAATCTCTGTCGGGAAGCCGTGAACCTCAACGAGTAGGTTGCTAAAGTCCTCTATCTATAGAATCTGCATCATAAAACGATGCAGTGCCAAAAGAGGTGTTAGAATGTGGAATATACTATGTATAAAATGGGTAAAATAAATAATATATATGATGTTAGATCATCTATCACTAATACTCAACTAAGAGTAAAGGACTAAGACTCTATCACCTTACTATCCATCAATACATCACACAATCACGTCAACCTTAGAGTACTATCAACAAGGAATATGTATGGGAGTTTTTTTAATAGACAACCACCACCTATGAGCCCAGTGATGGTACAACAAAAAGATGTCACTGCTTAATGGTGGTCACGTTCCAATAAGAAAGCGATCGCTATCAGTAATTAACCTAACCGAGGTTAGGGTAAAATCCACAGGGAAAACACAGCTTGAATACAACAGCTCACAACTAAACAGTTCTAGCAGTCTTGACTAAAAACTCGCAAAAAAGGGGGGGGGGGGGTTTGTGATTCAAAAACAAACTAAAACAAACACTAACTATAATGTAAGGAAACACTCAATTTTAGGATCAACTTGGGAATTGTGTTCCCTATGGTTCGATGACTTGATTACCCTAGATACATAACTATAATTGGTGAGTCAAATGCAGGACGGTAACCTAGGTTCTTCCAGGCTTCTTGTGAAGGTGAAGGTGGAATTTCACCATTGCGCTTGGTCGGCCACCATGGCATGCCAACTAACCATTACCAATAGTCCTAGTCAAACTACCCTTGATCAGGCTTGGTTGATTAGACGAGAACATATCACTTGAATTTTGTCATCTACTTCCCTTTTCCTATTCGTCACTACCTTGGTTGGGATCATGATAGTAGGCAGAGTTTGGTGTTGGCCACCACCAAACAATAATAAAAATGAAGGAAAATAGATAATACATGCAAAAGACCAATCATAGAAATGCAAGAAAACTAGGTTATTTCAAGTTAACTACCCATGGTTACCATAACCCCAAGTTGTGGGTGCTCAGCTACTCATGTCTAGAGCAAAACAGACAAGAATGCATATAACAGACATAGTTGAGAATTTCACCAATAACAATGAAGGAGATAGGCACCACAAGTTGTAAACCCACTAGCTTGATTGATAAAAAATGAGTATAAGAAAAGATCTACAATCCCCAATGGATTTTCCAAGAGAGAACAATAAACTACCCTAAAAACCTAAGAAAAGCTTCACAATATAATTATGAAATGTCTACTGGTCCAACTCAATAAAAAAACCTAACTTAAACTATATATAGTATTTACAAGATAACTCTAGAAATTTCATAAAAAAAACAACTGGCAACCGATGAATCTCGCAGTTACGACTCGTAGGATGACCTATGAGCCGTAATCGAGGTCTCATATCTGATTCTTGGCATCTTGGAATGAACTGGTACGATCCATAGGTACGAGTCATTACTTGGGCTACAACTCATATGCTTATTTTGTAGTCTTGGTCTTCAGTTTTTGGTCCAACATTTTGGCTCTCTGGTTCTTCCTACGAGTCCACCTATACGAGCCATAGTATGTATTACAACTTGTAGGATAGGCTCGTAGGGGTGACCTTCACTTGGCAGATTTTTGAGTTTTGGTCTATGATTCTTGCTAGGACACAACCTATGACTTGTAGCGTGAGCAACAACTCGTAGGTGGGTTCATATGGCCTATGCATCAACAAAATCTGCAATTTTTCTTCAAAATCATGCCAACCTATCTTTTCTGCAAGATTAACATAAAAACACGTCAAAACACTAAAAAATCGCTTTAAGAACTCATAAAATCCCTTGTTTCAGGCACCAAATATGTTGTATTTTGACAACACATCAACACCCTCAACTTAGAATTATTGCTTGTCCTAAAGTAACAACTCAATCTGCACAGAAAAAGAGAAATACATAGTAACTTATGTTAATGTCATATATATCAACTCCTCTGATTCACGTACCCAACTATAATTTTCAAAACAGGATTGTAAAATTATTTAGTAAAAAGGAACATAATGAGATACCTGGCAATCCAACTATGATAAGCTAAGGAGCATCAACTATCCACAACCACTGTATAGTCATATGCCACTCAAGTAGTGCAAATGCCTTCACTAGAAAGAAGTCCCTTATACTCACTCCAGAACATTCAGAAATCAGGGATTGAGGAAATATTCCCACTCTCATAATTGAAATTCATGCATAATGACTAACACCATATGCTTGCCCCTATACTCATTTTTTGGTTTGGTGCCAAAGTTGATTTGGATCACTTTAGGACTTATTGGCTTGTAACATGGGCTCAGGGGGCTTTGGTACGGTATTTTATGCAAATAGTGACTAAAAGCTATCCTTGAACCATGTTTACCAGCACTTTTTGCTTTTATAATCCAACCCTTTCAATAATTCTTCCCTTATTTCCTCATTTAAAGCTTTACTCGGGCTTTTTGTTTCACTTTTCACCCGTGCCTTCATTTTGAACTCATTTTTGCTAATCTTTTTAACTCGAGGTAGTCTTTCTTTTCTTTTTATTCACCACGCTCATGATAATTCATGTTCTTTCTTTTCACCCCAATTAACTACCTCATTTTTTGTTACTTTACCACAATAAGGGTCACTGTCAACTTAGGCTTTTAGCCTAAAGTGAAGTAGACAACATCTATACCTCAAATCAAGGCCAACAATGTAGCCACCCTCAACTTAGGCTTTTAGCCTTAATCAAGGTTCACATGTTCAAGGATAGATCCAGCCAATATCAAGGTATTTCATCAAACAAGTTAAGGTCAGCAAGATGTTAAGAAAAAAGAAAACATGAGTACATAAGAAGCTCAAACATTTGGAACAAGGGATTCACTAGTTCATTTGGTGGTTAATTTAGGCAAAAGTGGGCTTACTATCAGAACAAACGCCTAAGATCACTTCCAAATCAACCAAATCACCAAACCAACCTTAGAGTACTAGGGTAAGTTCTGAGTCCACACAATGATACATGAATGCATCAAAATCAGCTCACAAGACACATGGCAATTGCATCCACAATCAAGTATAGACTCACAGGTCATGTTTTCAGTCTCAGCTTACCTTCACAATATCATAACAAACATTGCCATATACTCAAAAATTTATTATTATACCGATAATCACACCTCAAAAATTTTGAGGGTACTCAATTTTGCATCAAAGTTTAATGAAAATCTAAGAACTACATACATGCCAAAAGTTAACATTACTATGCATTTAAAATCATCTATACTTCCTAAAACATGCCGGTTCAATAGAAAATAAAATATCCACAAGGAAAAAGAAACATGACAAGAAAACCTTGGGATCAAAAATAAGGGAAGTTATGGACTTGAGGCTATTCAAACTTCAACTTAATCCATAACTTCCACCACCCCACCAAAAGATGATACTTTTTCTTTAAAGTAAAGACAAGAACAAAAACCAAACACGATATCATAGAAATATATACATACATCCATTAAAAACCAAAAATAAACATTCAAAGTATAATTGAAAATAATATCCAACATAAACATATTTAAGCACAACCAAAAACTAAGATAATCAAAAGATTGTCTGAAAAGAAAACAAAGTATCCGAAATAACAGAATGAGCACTAGGGTCAAAGGAAGCCAATCATCAAGGTGCATCAAGTATCGGTCTTAGGCTGGTCTGTGGGGTCCTGGAGTTGTCTCTCCTCCTCTGTTGCAGTGCTGGAAGTACCCTCTCCAGGTGGAGTAGGGTGTGCTCTCTCTCTGAATAGCCACCAACAAAAGCGACTCCTACACAACCTCCTCAAGTATGAGCTCCTCCTACTTTCTTGGCTTCTTCGGGGTCGACTCTGGGTCAACATGCTTGAGGGGATTCTTTCCTCGGGTGTATGGATATCCGATGAGCCAATCAAATGCCTCATCTCTTACCGGTGCTCCCTCCGTGGCTAGAATAGGGGTTTCTAGCATCTGTAATAAGTTGACCTTGAATTTGGACAACTTCTCAGTAACTACGCTTGCATTGGCAGGCCTAGCTCCCTCAAGCCTCTTGTGAACTCTAGTCTCAAATGCATCAACCCAGGCATCCATTGGTTGGACTTTGTCATCAACCAAATCTCGAGCATATGCCTTCATCCTCTCCTCGGAGTTCTGAATAGTCTGATAAATCAATTGTCGGACTCGTACTGACAGCTCACATAGCCTGCCCTCTGCTATAGTCATCCTGCGCAATAAAGCCTGAAATGCAACAACAAAGAAAAAAGGGTCAACCTATAAAGAAGGTGCTGCTGGTACTGGAGTGCTGGAGTGCTATTGTAGACTTGATCTCAACCGCAGGTGTGGGCTTTGTAGTAGCCGGTAGTAGATAGAGGTGAACCTGGCATCTGAGGCTCTACAGGGAATGGCTTTGGCATAGGAGGTAGGATAGCTCTTTGTCGGCTAATTGGGTTTTCATCAGCCTTGATTAGACTGGGATCCATCATATGCAAAGCCTCTACATGAGGGTCCAAGTGATTAGAGAACCATTACACCTTCTTCCTTGCATAATCTATGAATGGAATGGCAATGCTTGATGAGTGTGGACTACTGACTCGTGGATCTGTTTAGCCAAAATCGAGCCTAATCAATTTCATACCCTGCTAAGATGCTCGCCAACAACACGACCCTCTCTAATGTGATTATATTATCTACTAATGTGGGCCTGATGTGCATCCAGATAACAAACCACCAAAACTTTGCCCTAAATGAGAAATGGGCTTTCAGAATATGCTTGGCATGGTCTATAACCCATTTCGGCTTAACACCTTTCTCGCAAATCTAGTTTGCTATCCACTTTAATAACTCCGTTTTTAGCCTAGCATCATTCTGATTAACTGTTTTTCTTATGTCTGACATCCTATGGTCATATTCTGCTGTGGAGGTGGGGCTCTGTAATTCGATCCAAATTGTACCTTTTGAATAGTCTCTGCTGAGATGTCGACTATCACACCCCTAACCATGACTTCACTCAAACATGGTGCATCAATAGGCTCTATGAGCCTCGGAAGATTGCCACGTAGAATAGCATAATAAGAAGCATAGAATTCTGGGACCAAGTGAGGAGTGTACTTCCCCAGCACTTGTGATAACCATCCTAATCCATGGCGGTCAAGGTCAGCTTCTAAACCTAGAATGCCTTTCAGCCCTGAGTCTTTCAACCTTGCCTCCTCATGAAATCTCCATACCTGTCTCCCTTGACTCTTATGTTCCAGTCCCTTATCATAGATCTCTTTCATTCTAGGAACACACAATCTTATGTTTTATGTACGGAGGAGGTGACAGTGTAAGTAGAATCAGCTGGCTGTGGAGAAGCAGTCTCTTCAAGGTGAGTTTGGGATACTTTAAGAGAACCTGAGTCAGAAGTGGAGTCATCATCATCTGACTTGTCTTTTTCATCCTCCTTATCAGACTGGGGGAGCTATTCACTTCCCTCGGTACTCTGGTTGATATTGATCATGTCAAGGGCACATTACCCTCAGGGTCAGGGTACATATTCATTTCTTCAGTTTATTGCTCATCTTCATATGTGTCATCCATCAGTTGGTGTCTTGGGGATTGGGCAACAACTCTTCGCCCTCTTGGAGACATTGCCTCTGCAAAACCATTACAGATGAAAGCCTGAGTACCCTGATGCTTTGTATCATCACAATGACATATAAAATAATTAAGAAACTAACTATAAAATATCTTAAGTAAAGAGAGTAAACCAGGTTCAGGACTGCAAAAACTACGTGTAGGTACGACTCGTAGGGTTACCTAAGAGTCGTAGTCTTCGTTCGTATCTCATTTTAGGGACACTTTGAGAATTCAGATAAGGGTCATGAGATCACCATTATGACTCGTACCAGGTGCTATGAGTCATAGAAGAATCTCGCAAGAAAATGATTAAGGCACCATGGGTAACTATTGCCTTCTACAAAGGACCACCATGACTCGTAGAGAGATCTATGACTCGTAGTGGGTTCTCGTGGAAGAAATCAGAGAGCCCGTAGGGTGCCGCTAACCTTTCCAAAAAGACAAACAACAAACCAAGAAGGCTTTAAAGGTTACAACCACAAAAGCATAGGCAATACAATAGCAAACCATAATATATCTAATTCACTAAACAAGGACAAGATTTAAGACTCGACCGTTTACATAGACATCAAAAACTGTATATCACATTCTCTTAACTATCACAGGTACTTTTGCATGGTTATACTTATCATGATCTTGAGGCCTTCAGTTAATCATCCATAAGACAAGGAATTTTTCATAGATAAACAAAAATTAATTGCGAGAACTTACCAGATCAATGAGTGAATAAACTATGAGGAGAAAAATTAGAAGAGTTCTTTAGTGCTCAATTCACTTGCTGGGGAATTTTAGTGGGTGAAAAATATGAAAATGCATGAATTAGTGAAAGGGAATGATGGGGGAGTTATAAACTGAAAGGGAACCCTTCTTGATGGGACATGAAGAACCAAGTGACATTGGTCTCTTAACATTCACAACGGTTGGCCTTTGAAATTCTGCAACTTGGTCTTATGAGACCCTGACTATGAGTCGTGATGACATACGACTCGTAGGTCCCGATCTCGTAGCAGACCCAATACCCAGGAAAATTTTGATTTCATACCTGAATACTATGAACCCTACTTACAACTTATTGGAGACCCTATGGATCGTAAGGTTGGCTCGTGGTGTGTGTGTCAGCTTCTGGTACTCACTGTTTCCCTCTATGAGGCATGACTATGAGTTGTAACATTCACTACGACTCGTAAGCCTGCTCGTATGAGCTGCATCGGAACTTAATTTATCTGTTCTTCAGTACTTGGTTTTGTTCCCGCAATCTATTACCTAAAATATACCAAAATGCCAATTGATACAACTAGTTCATAGTCTTAACAATCACTACACACTATTATCTGACTAATTAACAATTATAATAAGATAAAATATCTCAAAATAAGCAACACACAAAAGGTACTTAGGTTGCCTCCGAAGAAGTGCCTTGTTTAACATCGTGGTTCAACTCATCCATTCATGAGTACTCAGACTTCCTCATGGGCTCCATCACTGCTTCTTCTACTTTTCCTTTGTTCATCCTACACTATATCTAGTTGCTAAGCGAGCTGCTCAATCCTATAACCCAGACTTTGCATCGATATAGTTTGTTGTTCGACTTTGTAATTACATTTGAGGACATCAAAGTTTATCTCCCTGACAATGTCATCTTGCTCATTCACCTTGTCAGGACTTGTTCAAGAATATGCTCAATTTGGGTAAGGTTATCAGTGATACAATGCTGGTGAGGTAACCTTGTCCAATGTGCAACATTTTTGCTTTTGGTTTTACTAGAGGCTCCAATACATGCAAAACCCCAATCAAAGAGATGCACAAAGTCTAGGTTATTTCAAGTCAACTACTCATGGTTCAAATAACCCCAAGTTATGGGTGCTTAGCAACCTAAGGCAAAATTAACAATAATGCAAATAAATGACATTGTTGAGAGCTCACCCAAAGCAGTGAAGAGCACAAACACCTTCAAGTTGAAAACCACAAGCTCGGAGTAATGGCAAATGAGTACAATGTGGGTTTTAATCCCCTAAAAGTGGGTCTTCAAATTGAAAGATAAAAATCTACTCTAAACCCTAAAACTGCTCCTTGAATATTTACAAGTAGCTGTGAATGTTGGGTCTCCTATAAAATAAACCCTCACACAAAGTATACATAGTATTTATATATTTAACCCTAAAAATTATATAGATTGGCAGCAGGTACATCGCACAGGTACAACTTGTAGGTTGACCTATGAGTCATAATCAGGGTCTTATAGTCAGCACTTGGCATTTTTGACTTGACGGTTATGATCCATTGTTACGAGTCGTTGCTTAGGCTATGACTCATATGCTCCTCTCATAGTCTAGGGCTTCAGTTTTTGGTTTAACATTTTGGCTCTCTGATTTTACTACTAGTCAACCTATACGAGTCGTAGTGCAACTTATGACTCGTAGGATGGCCTTGTTGGGTTTAGCTCCACTTAGCAGATTTCTTAGTTTTTGGTCTTTGTTTCTTGCTACGTTACACCCTATGACTTGTAGCTTAAGTTATGACTCGTAGATGAGCTCGTCTATCCTGTGATTCAGAAAAATCTACAACTTTTCTTCAAAATCATGGCAACCTAAATTTTCTGCAAGAACAAAAAGCCATAAAAACTCGCATTAAGAACTTCTAAACTCCCTTGTTTTGGACATCATACGTGCTATATATAGGCATCACATCACTGCCACATCCGTCCAGTAGCTTGTTGCGGTACATGATGAGTCTTTCAGGGATCCCAAAAGAAGTCTGTAAAGCCCTCTGTAAGGCAAAGGAAACATCCACTTTCATGGTCTAATCCTCTCCTACGCTATCCATGTAGTTAATGAGTACGAGTGGGACTCAATATTACCCATTTCAGTCCTAAAACTCCTCCCAAGAATCAATATGCTCATAAGTCTATCAATGCTAGGATGGTTATACCACCAACCCTCCTCTCAGGCAGGGACCTCATCATCTATCATTCTATCAATCAAGAAGTAAATTCTTCCTTTCAAACTGCATCTCAATCTCACTTAAACCTCAAAAATGCTAACATCAATTATTTCAGCCATCACAGTGCTCAACTCAAGACTCAGACTCCATCAATCATTATATTCAGACAATCAAGGATCTAGACATTACACCTAGTTTCATTCTTGAAGTCTTTAATAGAGAATACATATAAGGTTATTGCATAATCACATAATAACATATGTAAATAGTTCATTTAAACATGATGATCATCAATTTAAATGAAATATAAGATTTAAAGATAAATTTCATGAAAGTATTCAAGACCTCAAAATTCATGACTTATACTCACAATTTGTAACTAAATCTACACTTTGGATACATAGAAGAACAATTCCATGTTCTGGATGGCCTTTACATACTTGGGATGACCAATTTCTAATGTCCCTTCAAAAATTTGAACTAGAATGATGAAACCCTCAACTCTCTATTCTTCTCCTCTCTCATAACCCCCGTTGAAAGATTAGAAAAATAATGGGTTTTTAACCCTTTTAGTATGAATTAATACTCTATAATACCTTTTTCATTTAAAATGAGTTGGGAATACCCAAAATACCCTTCCAATAATTTTTAAAAAAATTCAAAAACTAATGCACTGGCTGTGTCGTGCCAGGGGCGCGGACTAGTACATTTTCGCCCTTTTTCGGAAAGTACTTTTAAAAATTTAAAAACACACAAGTGCATCTCCGTGCCCATTCTGCGTCACGCTAGGGGCATAAATTTGCTACTGTTTTGCAGTTAATTAGAAAATTTTATTTTTTGACCTAGTTTTTCTTAAATCGGATCGAGACCATTTTCTGACTCGATTTACTCTTGATCGCAAATCCAGTCTTGGATTTCTCATCGGAGATTTGGAAGATGCGTTGAGTGCATGATATATTTTAGGGGCATTTCAGTAATTTTCACGCGGTGTTACAAGGATAATGCTTCCATAGCTTCAACACAAACACAACAGCCGCCAACTCCAAGTCATGGGTAGGATAGCTCTTCACATGAGTCTTCAACTGTCTAGAGTCATAAGCCCCCTTTGCATTAAGACTCCACCCAAACCAACTCTGGAGGTATCACAATATACCGTAAAGCTAACACCCTCCTCCAGTAAGATCAAAACAAAAGTTGTAGGCAATAATGTCTTGAGCTTTTGGAAGCTCTCATCACACTCATGTGACCAATGGAAAGGAACATTTTTCTGAGTGAGTCTGGTCAATGGAGCTATTATAAAAGAGAGACCCTACACAAATTGCCTGTAATAACTAGCCCAGCCCACAAAAATTTGAATCTTAGAAGTTGAAGTAGGTTTAGTCCAACCTTGAACTATCTCAATCTTCACTGGATCAACCTGAATACACTCTCTAGACACAAAGTGACCTAGGAAAGCCACCAAACATAGCTAGAACTTACACATGAATAACTTAGCATATAACCTCTCCTCTCTACGCCAGTGAAGCACAATCCTCAAATGTTGCTCATGATCCACCTTGGTCTTCAAATAGAACAATTTATCATCAATGAAACATATAATAAAGGGATCAAGATATGGTCAAAATACACCATTCACCAACTCCATAAATGTTGCTGGGGCATTAGTCAGCTCAAACAACATGTCATAGTACTTGTACCTCCTCTGGAAACCTATCTTATGAATATCAGAATCCTTGATCCTCAACTAATGATATCCAAACCTCCAATCAATCTTAGAGAATATGGTTGCACCCTGAAGTTTGTTGAATAGGTCATCAATCCTACCTAGAGAATACTTATTCTTCATTGTTACTTTGTTCAATTAATTATAATCAATGCACATTCTCATCTAGCCATCTTTTTCTTTACATACAATAGAGAAGCACCCGAAGGTGATTTACTAGGCCATATGAATCTTTACTCAACAGATCTTAGAGCTACTCCTTTTGCTCTTTTAACTCGGTTACAGTCATACAGTTAAGAGGAATAGAAATGGGCTTAGTACCCCACTCAAGATCAATAGTAGAATTAATGTCCCTATCAATAGGAACTCTAGGAAGATCCTTGGGGAACATATCAGGAAACTCTAAAACAATAGAGATAGACTCCATCAGTGGTGTTTCAACACCAGTATCACGTATAAATGCCAAATAAGCAAAATAACCCCAATCCACTAACTTTCTTACCTAAATATAAGTGATAACTTTGATAGGATAGAAACCATTTGAACCCTGTCATATAATACTCGATCTATACAGAATGGCTAGTGTCACGGTCTTAGCATAATAATCAAGAATAGTTTGGTGAGGAGAAAGCCAATCCATCTCAAAAATCATATCCAAATTGACCATATCAAGTACAATTATATCAACCAAAGTATCATAGCCGTCTGGGGATACAAGATAGGATTGATACACCTGATCCACCACTAAGGGGTCACCTATAGGGGTAGACATATGCACCGGCACAGGCATACGCTCGCATAATAGATCAAACTCAACAGAGAAATATGCAGATATATAAGAATAAGTGGATCCGAGGTAAAATAACATCATATTTGGCCTGAGAAAAACTAGAATAATATCTTTTATCACTATGTCTAATGACTCGGCCTCAGGCCTCCAAAGAAAAGCATATAAATGACCACTTCGATCCCTAGATAGATAAACAGGACTCTCAACCCTATAGTCCCACTATATCACCTATACTACTACTTAGAGTATGCCCATTTCTACCTAGCTGACCTCTACCATGACCCGTAATCTGAGAGGCTAAATCTCTGACTGGAGGTACCTGATCTCTAACTAGTGTTGTTTAATAAGAACAGTGTGGCCCCATATGAGTCTTGTGGGGGAAAAATCTGAGCATATGATCTAGAGCACCACACCCATAACACAACTTTGGGGAAGAAAAAAATAGAGGTGGTGGAGGGGGAACATTCTAGCTACCCCCATCCCATGGGCCTCTACTAGGAGCTAGATGATCCTTGACTATAACCATGAGAACCACGAGGGCCTTAACCACCCTTGGAAGCAAGCAAAGATGTATGGACTGGCCCTCTATGCTGGGGAGTGCCACTTCCACTATAGAAGCCCCTATCTCAAGATGAAGAGACGGTAAAATGACCAGAAGAATAGACCTTCTTAAGGTCTCTAAACTCCTCTCTTAATAATAACTCTGCCTCCTTAACAGAACCAACTATAGTATGAAAATAAGCACCCTCACGGGAGAATCTGAACACAGAAGAACAAATGGAGGATGTCAATTCCTTCCCAATCCTACAAACTCTCTCTGCCTTAGTAAGAATCAATGAAAATGCATGTCAAGATAGTTGATAAAACCTAGCCTCATACTAAGCCATAGTCATGCCACCCTGAGTCAAAGTCTCAAATCTAGTCTGACTCTACTCTTTAACACTCCAAGGTATGAACCTCTCCTGAAAAGCCTCTGAGAATATCCCTCACTCTATTGAAGGGGACCCTGCTAGCCTGTAAAGCAAATAAGATCACCACCACTCCCAAGATGTCCCTCTTAACTACAAGGCAACAAACCTGAACCCTCATGAATCAACCAGGCTTACAACCTATAATATCTGTAGCTCAAAATGAGAAACTCATAGGCATACTCTCCCTCACCACCCTAAAATAGGGCGGTTTCATCTTCTAAAATCTCTCGTACCTATGCTGATCATCAACTTCCAATATAGGGTCATGTATAATCCGAGCTAGAGGAACCATACTAGCAAGAGTATCAAAAGACACATACTGAGGCACATAAGGTGGCTAGTCCACTGAAGCTGAATGGTCTGCCACATACTCAACAAAGTCCTAGGGCTGCTCAAGCACCTAGGGAGGGGAAGCCTCACCCCTAGCTAGTGTTGGTGGTATACCTCGGGAAATGGTCTCCAACATGCCCATCATCCTGTGAAGTATATCTTAGACAATAACTGGATCCTCGGCCTCTAGAGGAGCCTGATGCTTCCTAGGCTCAACTGTACGCTCATGTCAAAGGCCTTTATCATAATCTCTCGTAGGGGTTACATCTCAAGCATGCCTTTGGCCCCTACCTCAACCTCAGGTCCTATATCTACCTCTACCTCTGCGTCGAGCTGGGGTCTCAACAGTAGCCTCATAGTCTAGCTCCTCACCTCTACCTATAGATACAGATCTTGTCTTGACAACACTCAGCAAACTAACTAAAACCACACACAATAGGAATTTGAAAGAACAGAAAGGTAATTTTCGAACAGTGTCCATAGCCTCTCAAGGAGAAGTAATGAATGTCTCTGCACAGATCCTTAAGACTGTACTCAACTAGGCATATACACATGTGAGACCTATGAACTTGGGGCTCTGATACCAAATTGTCATGACCCAAAATTGGTTGTGATTGGCTAACCTCCCAAGACAAGTATACCCAAACCTGCTCAATTAATAATAAAACTAAAGAAGAAGAGATAATGTTAAAATAAAGACAAGCACTAGGATAACAAGTCTAAATAAACCATCCAGACTGGTGTCACATGTGCAAGCCTCTAACACTAAGTACAAAAGAAAGTAAATACAAGTCTGGATCTCATTTCTTAAACAAAACATAAGAAATGTGAGGACTCTGAGAGTCTTCCAAATAGACAAGTTGCTACCCCTCGAATGTCAAAGAAGCTCCGCCTAAAAGGATAGAAGCTAAGTCAAGTAGAACTGGGCTCACAACCTACACACATGTGTGAAGGCAAGGGTGAGTACAAAAAAACAAGCACTCTGCAGGAGGATCTAACAATAAATAAAGCAATGAATAACTCCTTATACTCCCAATCACATACCTCCTAAACTACACACCTGCACTTTGAAAAGTTCCAACACAAACAATATATATCAATAATATAATAGAAATATCCATCACATAACATCATATGCCAATTATATATATATATATATATATATATATATATATATATATATATATATATATATATATATA
>JAOTQR010024556.1:0-16744 GCA_025774065.1 Solanum ossicruentum
ATGATGGAATAAAGCAAAATGGCTCTTTAAACTATCTACGCTTCTTTCAATTGTGAAGTAGCAGTTAGTCAATGCAACTTTCGACGCTCATCATGGTTCATCCGGAAACAGTCGCGCTCTGTTTTCAAACATAGAGGTCAGGCTACGTACATCCGCCCCCCCTTACCCTGCAATGGGCGAGAGCCTTTGAGGCATTAGGGTAATGTTGTTGTTGTTTATTGCTCTAAAATCGGGTCGAGACCATTTTCTCACTCTATTTTTAATACTGATCGCAAATCTGGTCACGGATTCACTAACAGAGAATAGGAAGATGCATTATGTGCATGTCTCCTCTCTAGGGTTTTTTTGGTATTTTCATCAGGTGTTACAATATCTCCCCCTTGGGATCATTCGTCCTCGAATGATAATGACATCATGGATTAACTAAAATCATACAAGGTTGTTCGAATAAAACAAATGCAAATCTTCAAAATCAAGGGTGAAAATTTACCTTCAAGATCCTCATAGGGCGGCCCAAACAACTGCAGATATTTTGCTTTCATATCTTCTTCTGCTTCCCATGTAACTTCCTTAATGTGTTGATTTCTCTATTGCACTTTAATTGAAGCAATCTCTTTGGTTCTCAATTTATGAAATTGACGGTCAGGAATTTGAATCGGAACCTCTTCATAGGAAAAACTATATTAAATCCCAACAATCTCAACAGGAATAATTAGGAAGGGATCTCCCAAGCATTTCTTAAGCACGGAGACATGGAATACTGGATGTATAGTGCCCAACTCTGTTGGTGATTCCAAGTCATATGCAACATTACCAATCCTTCTCACAATCTGATAAGGACTAATATATTATGGACTTAGCTTTCCTTTCCTGCCAAATCTCATGACATGTTTCATAGGTGAAACTTTCAAGTATACCCAATCGCTTACCTCAAACTCCATGTTCTTCTTCCTAATATCGGTATATGATTTTTGGCGGCTTTGCACGGTTTTTGATCTATCTTGAATGATTTTCACTTTCTCCATGGCTTGGTGAACCAAGCCAGGCCCTATCAATCTAGCTTCACCAACTTTGAATCAACCAATAGGCGATCTACATCTCCGCCCATAAAGGGCCTCATATGGAGCCATCTGTATGTTAGCTTGGAATATCAATGGTAGATGATCATCCCAATTACCTTTGAGGTCTAAGACATATGCCCGCAATATGTCCTTAAGAGTTGTATGGTTTGCTATACCAGCTCGTCTGTCTGAGGATGGAAAGCTGTACTAAGATTAAACTTTGTGCCAAGACCTTTCTGAAAGGACTTCCAAAACTGTGCTGTGAACTGGGCTCCTCTGTCTGAGATAATGGACAAAGAAACTCCATGCAATCTTACAATTTCTCGGATGTACAACGTGGTATAATCCTCTACAGTGTCAGTTGTCTTAACTGGTAGGAAATAAGATGATTTGGTCATTCTGTCTACTATTACTAGATGGAATCATGATGTATGCGAGATCGCGGTAACCCTGTTACAAATCCACATTAATTATCTCCCACTTCCACTCAGGGATGTCTATATTCTGATCCATACCACAAGGCCTCTGATGTTCTATCTTGACATGCTGGCAATTTGGGTAGCTTGACACAAACTCGACAATGTCTCTCTTCATGCCACTCCACTAATTTATCTCTTGTAAATGTTTGTATATCTTTGTTGAGCCTGAAAAATTGAGTATCTGGTACCATGGGCTTTTGCCAGTGTTCTATCCCAAAGGCCATCCACATCAGGAACACACAATCTGCCTTGATACCTTAGCACCTCATCTCCCCCATTTGCAAAAACTAATACTTTTTGCTTCTAGACATCTTCTTTCAGTTGGAGAAAAATGGGATCCCCATCTTGCTTTTCTTTCACCTCCACAACTAATGAAGACTCACACCTATTTATAATAACTACACCTCCCTCGTATGTATCTACAAACTGAACCCCTAAAGGTTCGAGCCTATGTACTTCCTTGGCCAACTCTCTCTTCTCATCCCTAATATAGGCAGTGCTTTCCATGGATACCATGCTCAGAGCATCAACAACTACATTAGCTTTGCCTGGGTGATAGAGGATGCTCATATCCTAGTCTTTTAGAAACTCTAACCATCTCCTCTACCTCAGGTTCAACTCCTTGTGACTGAATACATACTGTAAACTCTTGTGGTCGGTGAACACATATATATGTCCACTACAGAGATAGTGTCTCCAAATTTTGAGAGCAAACACCATAGAGAAAGCTCAAGAGTTGGATAATATTTCTCGTGAGTTTTAAGTTGTCTGGAGTCATATGCTATCACTTTGCCTCTCCATAATAGCACACACCCCAGGCCAACTCTGGAAGTATCACAGTATACAACAAAGCCGTTCCCTCGGGTAGGGACAAAAATGGAGCTGTAGTCAACCTAGTTTTCAACTCTTGGAAACTCTTCTCACAAGCCTCTGAACATTCAAACTTAACCTTCTCATAGGTCAATTTGGTCAAGGGAGATGATATAGATGAAAACCTTCTACAAAACACCTATAATAACCAGCCAAACCCAAGAAATGTCTTATCTCTGTCGGAGTTGTGGGCCTTGGCCAGTTCCTTTCTGTCTCAATCTTTTAGAAATCAACTCTAGTACCTTATCTCGATATAATATGGCCTAGAAATGCCATAGATGCTAACCAAAATTCACATTTAGAGAACTTGGCATACAAATTATGATCTTCAAGGGTCTTGAGGACAATCATAAGATGGTCAGCATGTTCTTCCTTAGTTTTGGAGTAGATTAGGATGTCATCAATGAATACAATGACAAAAGTATCTAGATACTGCTTTAATACTCGATTCATAAGGTCCATGAAAGCTGCAGGGTGTTAGTCAGGCCAAATGACATGACCAAAAATTCATAGTATCCATATCGAGTTCTGAAAGCTATCTTTGGGATAACACTTTCTCTGACTTTTGACAGATGACAGCCGGATCTGAGATCTATTTTAGAGAAACAAGTGGCACCCTGAATCTGGTCAAATAGGTCATCAATCCTGGGAACAGGATATTTGTTCTTTGTGGTAACCTTATTTACCTGACAGTAGTCTATGCACATTCTAAGGGAACCATCCTTCTTTCGCACAAATAGGACTGGAGCATCCCAAGGAGAGACACTTGGTCTAATGAAACCCTTTTCTAGAAGGTCCTTTAACTGCTTTTTTAATTCTTTTGATTCTGTTGGGGACATTCTATACGATGGAATTGATCTGGGCTGGGTATCCAGAAGGACATCTATACCAAAGTCTATCTCTCTATAGGAGGGACTCCGGGTAGATCATCTAAAAAGACTTTAGGAAACTCGTTTACAATTGGAATAGATTGAAGAGAGGGTGTTTGCCATATAATATGTGACTCTGACCATATGGTAAATGCAACCCTTGGAGATTAACTTTCTAGCCTTAAGATATAAGATGAAATGACCTTTAGGCACACCTGAACTACCCTTCCATTCCAAAATTAGCTCATTTGGAAATTAAAACTTGACCACTCTAGTTCTACAATCAATGGAAGTAATAAGCATGACGCCATTCCATGCCTAGAATAACATCAAAGTCGACCATATCTACTCAACTAGATTAGCTAAAATGTCTTTATGGTAGATTGAGATAGGAGAATCTCTATAGACTCTTTGAGCTAGAACGGACTCACCCACAAAAGCGGATACACTAAAGGGCTCAAGAAGGTGCTCAGGACTGATTTCGAACTTCATAACTATATAATGAGTCACAAAAGATAGAGTAGATCCTGGGTCTAGTAATGCATTAACATCATGAGAAAAGACTTTGAGCATATCAGTAACTACATCTGTTGAGTTCTCCTGCTCCTTTTGGTGGTCATGGTATACATGCAGTTTGTTCCTCTACTTGTCTTTGATGTAACACTCCTCTGAACTGGCTTACCTTGTGGTGCTGAAGAAATTGATTGAGATCTATTATCTGTTGTGCTCTGCCTCCCTATAGGAGAATACTTCAAAAAATGTCCCACCTGACCACATTTGAAGCAGCCATTTATGCCCACAAGGCACTCTCTTGGATGAGGCCTATCACACTTACCACAAACTGGATAACGGGTCGATCCTTAAGCTATGATCCCCTGTGACTGGCTGCCCTGAAACCTGTGGTTCTATGATCCTTGCTTATTCCTGACCCTTGGTGCAGGTGCACTAGTAGATGAAGGTGCTGGTCCAGATGTCTTAGGCTGAAAGGATGAATGATTTACATTCCCAGCTCCCCTTTTATTTGTCTCTTGGCCTGATGTCGTGGCCCTTTTGCTCCTGAACTCCTCCCTATCCTATATTTTCTCCTCCTCTACTTGCTACACATAAGTCATCAAGTGAGCGATGTCTACATCTCCAATCAGCATAGTCATCCAAGAGAGCCCTGACACAAACAAATCAATCCTAGTGCGCATATCTGCCACCACAGTTGGAGCATAATGGGACAGCTAAGTGAATTTGAGGCTGTATACCCGCACACTCATAGCTTCCTACTTCAGATTCAGAAACTTTCTCCCCTGAGCCTATCTCAACTCTCTAAGAAAGTACTATCCCAAAAAGGCCTCCTCGAACACTACCCAACACAAAGGTGGTGCCCTTTCTGCTCTACCTTCCTTCCACTGATCATACTAGAGCTTAGCTACTCCTTTGAGGTGGTAGGTAACCAACTCAACCCACTCGGCGTCACATGTGTGCATAACTTGAAATACATTCTTAAGCTCCTCAATAAAGTTCTCAAGATCCTCATTCATATTAGACCCCATGAACTTAGGTGGGTTTATCCTTAGAAATTCATGAACCCTGGTGGTATCTGAACCATCATTCCTGCCATCTCCCTATCGACCTCCCCGTGTAGTGACCGCAGGTGCCAAAGTCTAGATGGCCTGACAAAGTTCAGCATTCGAAATGTCCACTTGTGGTGGTTGCTCGGCAGGTGCAGCTAGACCTCTAGGTCCCTTAGGAATTAGCCTAGGCTGGTTTGCATTCTGCCTAGCTGGGTGCCCTCTGCCCCTAGTTGGTCCGGTGGCTCTATGTATCACACGAGTTTGAAGGAACTTAATAGAGGGAAACTCTAAAGCACGAGAAGGGATAACAATTGATAGTGACACTTCCTAATGCCTTTTAGACTCCCTATATAGATGTTGCCCGCTTAACACTAATACTACGGACTCTACTAGGCACAGTTCTATAGGCTCCCTAGGACACTTGAACTCTGTACTCTGATACCAAGTTTGTCACACCCCGAGTTCACATTCTAGGCATAGCGGGCACCCAAAAAAATTTCTGGTCCCAAGCAAACCACTTGGCTTGGCTACTAAACTTAATGGAAGACTCAAATAATAAAAGAAAGGCTTGCATATAACAAACTGATAATACTGAAATGTCTGAATAACAATGTCTCAACCACAACTAAAAAAAAGGTGTGAAATACTTACCACAAAGTCCATGGAATCTCTAACTAGAGTAATTTGATCAACTACTGAAAATAAATGCTAATAAAGAAAACACAGAAACTAACTCCAAGCCTCTGGCTAGTAAGAGGCCTTACTAATAGCTAAATGAAAATATTGTTCCTCAACGAAGCATCTGCTGAGGGACTCTGTCACTTGCATTTGCATTAGAAAACGGTGCAGGTGCAGAGGACATCAGTACGTGGAATATATGGTATATAAAATAGCCAAAATGGAAACATGGGATATGGAACTATATTGAAAGTAACTACAACATATCTTAAAATAAGATAGCATAAGTAATAATGCAGTAGATGTTGAAAATAGAACATATGCTGAAAGTCTATGTGTAGAAACTAGCTTGCTTGCACTTGGGGAGTTTCTCTAACTGACAACTACCATTATGATCTTCGTGATGATATAGCGTCTTGCCCTTGCTACTAGAGTTGTCCCACACTTTGCCGGGGTAGGAACGAAAATTAGGGGATGGATCCATCCCAAAGCTGGGCCACCTCAGTGTCATGTGAGGAGTTGTACCTTGGTACATTCCAATCCTACGCTGGATACCTAATTCATGAGTTCAAGTTAGTATTACTCTCACTTATATCGGTGCTCAATACTACTCCCAAAATAACTTTTATAATGTTCATAACTGAAAACATATCCCACTCTAGGGGTAACTGAAAATATACTGCTTGGAACCTGGCTCTAAATGTTTTCTTTAAACTAGTTTTCTGAACTTGTTTCATAACTTAATCTCAAGAAAATCTGTTATCTCACTGTACATAAGTCTGGTTACATGCTGGTTGTAAAATAATCATTCTTCAATGCAAGTCAAAACATGCTAGGAAAATAATTCTCAATCAATCATATCTCTTGTAATTGTAATGCACTTCATGATGTAAAGAGACATGCTCAACAAGCAATTCTAAAAATAGGAATAGTAATTTCAGTAAAATTTTCATGAGAAGACATTAGTATATCACAGTACTTCACTGGAATGAAACTAACTTGGTTCTTGGCTAAGTTTCGTTCTAAGGACACAGAATAACTTGAAAAAGAGGATTTTTAGATGAATGGCACAGAATTTCTTGAAGATTTGAAGAACCATTTTCCAAGCTCTATCCCTCTTACGCTCCCTAACCATTGCTCTGACTGGTGTTCGTGAAAAGTGAAAGGGAATTTGCATGGATTTTAGAGTTTTAGGGCTAAAACGACTTTAAAACGACATGAGTTTGGTCTAAAATGGGTGGAAAAATGTCTGGAATGCTCCTCAATAATTTTTAAAGTTTTTGAACTTCGAGGGAACAGGTCCTCGTCGCGGGCCTGTCGCGTACTAGTGCATTTTCTGTCAAAAAATTTTTGAACGAATTTTCCAATCTCCATCGAAAAATTTCAAAAAACCTAAGTGTCGATCTACCACCAGGGCACGTTGTGGCACTAACATGTACTCACACTATTTCAGATTTAATTAAGAAAAATTATTTTTTGACTCGATTGGTCTAAATTAGGTCGAAACCATTTTCCCACTCTATCTTTTGTACTCTATCTTTTGTATTGATTGCAAATCCGATCTCGGATTCAAAAACGGAGCATGGGAAGAGGCATTGTGCACATGTCTCACCTCTAGGAGTATTATGGTAATTTCCCTGGGTATTACAGAACATCAACTCATCCCATCAACCATCAACTCAATAGATTTGGAATATTCTTTTAAGATTAAGTTCAACCTCTTTAAGACTAAGGATATCAATCTCATCAACACACTCATTTCAAGACCAGAACCACATCAACAAGCACATTTTTATCATCAAGGCTCTAGACTCATCTCCTAAGTTCATTTCTTGCATTGTTTAAAAAGTTAACATATAGGTTTATACAATATCTCATAAAAAGTATTCAATTCAAGAAAACAAGATTATGATGATCATCAACATATGAAAATACATGTAAGTGATATAGTTTTTTCAAAAATTTAATAAAGATAATATTTCAAAAATCATGTATGGGGATTCATGGACTCTCAACTCATCTATGACCATCTATGGGGCACATGGGAGAATAATCCGATGCTTTCGTTTAGCCTTACATAACTGAAAAGTTAATATTACAATCAAAAATTGATGAATACTAGCTTTCTGGTAGAAAATCCTCGATCTCAGTAGTTTCTTCAGAGTGGAAGAACTGGAAAGACATTATTTGAAGAGATTTTCCTTGATTCTTCAATTCTTGACTTAGAATTTTTAGAGTTCTTGATGAAGAACCCTACATTCTTGAAAAAGAAGAATCAAGAAATCCTTTCTTGGGATTCTTGAATTCGTCTTCTTGAAACCCTAGGTTATGATTTAAGATTTTGTTAGAGATTCATGAACAGATCAAGAAGTTTGGGTTGGGTATATTAAAATTCATGAAGAATAACTTACCTTGAGGATGAATCTTGAAAACTAATCCTAACTTGATGGCTTTCTTGATGACTCTTGAGCATTTAAGTTTAGGAGTGAAGGAGAGGATTTTTAATTATGAAAGCTGACATTTTATGCGGTTTGGGACCTTAAATAGACCCTCAAAGGTTTAGGATGAAAATACACTTAAAACAAAAACAATAGAATTTCATTAGCTTATCCAGTAAGGCTTCGCGTTAGGTCCGCAACGTGGAGCTATCGTGGACCTTCAGACAGCCTCTGCGCCACGGACCTTCAGACAACTCTACACGTCTTCTCTAAAATAGCCATAACATTCTACTCCGAACTTTGATTAAGGTGAAATTAGATGCATTGGAAAGCTGATTCGAATATCTTAAATTGAATATATTATGGGTCACCTAACTCATTAACTTTAGCCAAATCATTTGAAGTTGACCCTTCTATCTACTCATACGAAAAGTTAGTTGGTAAAGATTCTTTGGACTTGGCTTGATGTAAAAGATCCCTTATATTCATTTATTGAACTTATGAGGGGTTGAAAAAGGTCTGAAATAACCCCCATGAAATGAAAGAAAATTCTCCTTGGAATTTACATAGGTCCGCGACGCACCTTGGGTGCGGACCAGTGTATTTTCTTCCAAACATCCTCCAAAAGAGTTTTTTCAAATCCCATTGAACAATTAAAAATATAAAGTGTAAGTCTATGTTCAGTGCGTACCACGGCCCTGACGCACACAAACATTATCTTGGCTTTCAGATCGAAAAATTATTTTTCGATCCGATTACTATAATATTCGAACAAGACCATTTTGCCACTCAATATTTCGTGCTGATTGCCAATTCGGTCTCGGATTTCAAAACAGAGCATGATAAGACATGTTATGCATACGTCCCTCCTCTAGGGGTATTTTGATAATTTTATCAGGTGTTACGTTATTATTATTGTTATTGTTGTTATTGTTATTATTTTTGTTATTATTATTATTGTTATTGTTATCGTTATTGTTATTATTATTGTTATTATTGTTGTTGTTGTTGTTATTATTATTTTTATTATTGTTATTATTATTATTGTTGTTGTTATTGTTATTATTACTATTATTATTGTGGTTATTATTATTATTATTATTGTTGTTGTTATTCTTATTGTTATTCTTGTTCATTATTATTATTATTGTTATTGATATTATTATTAATATTGTTATTGTTATTATTATTATTATTATTATTATTATTATTATTATTATTATTATTATTATCATCATCATCGTTGTTGTTGTTGTTGTTGTTGTTGTTGTTGTTGTTGTTGTTGTTGTTGTTGTGGGTCAAAATTTTCCCTAAACTATGCAAAATAGACTACTTATACCCTTCGTTACATTTTGGGATCAAAAATACCTCTGCCATTATACCAAGGGACCATAAATGCCCTTACACCGTTATCCTCGCCACATGATAGTCCTCGTAGATATACACGTGATAATAAAAGGGTCAGAATTACCCTCAAACTATTCGAAATAGCTCAAATATACCCTTCAACTATTTTTGAGATCAAAATTACCCTTGTAGTCTATGTTTTGGACCACAAATGTCCTTACACTGTTGCCAATATGGAAAAAAAGATATATATATATATATATATTAAAAATCGAGAAAAGGTAAATTCGTATTCAGTCTTCCTCTTTCCCAAACTTTTCATCAACCAAATCCAACATAATGCCTCATTTTTTTCACTAATCTGAACATTTTAAATTTATCCAACTGGAAACATTTTTACCTTTTAAATACACTACTAAATAGTGCAAGTGAGTATTAAGTCCCCTACAAAGTTTGAAATTATTACAACAAATTTGTTGAAGTTCAAATATATTTTAGATAACTTTATTTACATATAAGGATATTGATGGCACAAATGTTCAAAACACGGTGGAAGATTTCGATAAACAAGGCCATGTTGATTTTTTTTCCACAATACTAATCATCTAGTTGAACATCCAAGTTCATCTATTAAATGGATTTTGCCAATAATAATTGCCCTGATGTAGCATTTTGTGAGGTTGAAAAATTAACTCATACTGCATAGTAGGATTCATGATCCAATTTCTGAATCATGATGACATCGATCATCACCCACTGATAGATAAGCCAATCCCATAACCAAAGTTGTAAGTGATGGGTCTAAGAGGAAAACTACATAGAATTAAAAGGAACAAATGAAAATACAGAAAGAAGGAATGACCAGATAAATATATACTTAATTAGGTGCTCAATCCCTCCCAAAACCTGGAACTCACTTGCACAGGGCTGATACAATTCAAATGTGACACCCATAACTCTATCCACATAAGTACCTATATTTCAAGCCTCAGTTTTATATGTGGGAAGTGTATTAGGGTCATAAGAGACCTCTAGTACTTAGTTGGATTCGAAACATTCCTATAAAATGAGTTTCTAGCCTTAAATTATGCAAGGGTCAACTTTAAATGATCATAGCTCTTAGAACACAGCAAAATAGATGTCCCATGACATAGCATATGAAAGCCCTTTGAATTAGCTTTCTAATGCAACTGGTTTCACCTCATTTGAAATTTGGAATCAAAGGTTAAGGCCGTTTCACTGAAGACTGCCAGAGTAGAGGTGTAATACGAGACCTCTTTACGAGTCGTAAATTGGAATACGACCCGTATTGCTAAGCTTGCGGAAAAAGTAAGCAAACTTCAATTTTCAGCCCTATACATTATGGGCCCATCTACGAGTCATAGAACCCTCTATGGGTCATAGAATGGGGCTCGTAGAGATTCCAGAGATCCTAAAATTTGCCTAAAAATTTACGAAAGGTTCCCTACGGGTTGTAGAAGCTTCTTTGGGTTGTAGAGGGTCTGTTAGGCAACCCAACCAGTGATTTTAAAGAGGGGTATTTTCATCCTTTCTCACCCTTTTAAGCCTAAATTTCTCAGTTTTTACCTAGTTAAACTCCCAAGAACGTACTTATTCATATCATCAACTTCAAAACCCTCCAAGAACTCAAAACATAGATTCAAAAGGGCAAAAGCTAGGGCTTTCAAGAATCTTCTTCAATTCTTTCAAGAAACTAATTTCCAAGGTATATAAGGCCCTCCAAAAGTTGTTCTACTATTATTTTAGTAGCTATAACCCACCAGATTCTACCCAAGAACATATTTAAAGTTGAGATCAAGGTTTCCTCTATTACTAGTTAATTTCATTAAAATACTTGTTAATGCATTTTTTCTTGATAAAAATCATGACTTTTACTGATTTTATTACTAAAATAAGCTATTGAGACAAGATTTACAATTATTGTTGTATTCATGAGAACCCTATATCTATTTCACGAAAAGCTATAAGGTTCACAATTTGAGTTAAATTTAAGAAGTACTTAAAGCTTTGTATTTGCAAGATAGCTGAGTAATACAACTATGTTTTTTACACATTTGTAATGATACTATTCTCTGTTAAAGAAAAGAGGCAAGTTGAGAAAAATTTAAGAAAAGCTAAGTTGGGCTAAGTCCTAAAAGATCAAAAAGACATTTTGAGAACTCTTATTCTTTAAGTTATGAGCATTATACAAGTTATTTTAGGAGTTGTATTGAGCACCGATATGGGTGAGAATAATAATAACTTGAACTCATAAAATACGTAGCCAACGTAGTATATGACTGTACCAAGAGTACAAGTCCTTACTTGTCACTGAGATGACCCAGTTATTGGTTGGATCCAATACCATAATTTTCATTCCTTACCTTGGAAAAATATGGGATGGCTCTGGCAGCATAGGCAAGACACTATATCATCACAAAGTTCATAGTGGTGGTTATCGATTAGAGAAACTCCCCAAGCTAAAGTACACTAGTTTCTACATACAAAGTTTCAACATATGTTCTACTTCAGCATGCACTTCATTTATTACTTATGCTATCTTATTTTTAAACATATTTTGGTTACTTTGAGTATAGTACCTTGCTTGTGTTTTCATTTTGGCTATTTTACATACCACACATTCCACATACTGATATTCGTTGGACCTGCATAGTTTTATGACAAAGACACAGGTGGAGAGTCCATCAGCAGACGCTTCGTTGAGGACCAACATTTCCATCTAGCTATTTATGAGGCCTCTTACCTGCCAGAGGCTTTGGAATCATTGTCTATTGTTTTTTTTTTTTTTGCATTTATATTTAGTAGTTGGTCATATTATTCTAGTTAGAGGTTCCTAGACTATATGTCAAGAGCTTCAAATCTTATTTTTAGTTGTTCTTGAAACATTTATACTATTCATTTTATTAAGATATTGCAATATCTTTAGCTTATTATATCTATGCTTCACTTATTATTTCAGTCTTCCATTGAGTAAAGTTTCCAAGCCAAGTAGTTCGCTTGGGGCCATAAATGGTTCTAGCTGCCGCCATGCCCAGGGTGTGAACTCAGGTCATGATAAACTTAATATCAGAGTACAAAGTTTCAGTGTTGTAGGGAGTCTATTGAACCATGTCCAGTAGAGTCCGTATTATTGGTGTGAAGAGCATCACATTTATATTAGGAAGGCTACATGGCATTAGGAAGTGTCATTATTAGTTGTTATTCACTCTTGTGCTTTAGAGTTTACCTCAATTAAATCCTTTCTAATTCATGCTTTCACACCTTGTTTTTCAGATCATTCCTCCACGTAGAGCTATTGGACCAGCCAGGGGTAGAGGGCGTCTAGCCAGGCAGAATGCAAACCAACTTGAGCCACCAATTCTTGAAGAACCTAGAGGTCCAGCTATGCCTGCCTAGCAACCATCACAAGCAGACATCTCTAATGCCGAGCTCTGCCAGGCCATCTAGACTTTGGCATAGGGCATCACTACACAAGGAGGTCGACGGGGAGATGGCAGGAATGATGGTTCGGATACCGCCAACGGTCCACCTGAGTTCATAGGGTCTAATGTGAAGAAGAATTATGAGAACTTTGTTGAAGAGCTCTAGAAAGTGTTTCACGTTATGCATATAGGTGATACAGAGTGGTATGAGTTTGTTGCCTACGAGCTTAAGGGAGTTGCTAGACTATGGTATGATCAGTAAAGGGAGGTAGAGCAAAAGGGGCACCAGCTTTGATTTGGGCAGTGTTCGCGGAGGCTTTTCTGGGAAAGTACTTCCTTAGAGAGCCGAGGTAAGCTAAAGTGATGGAGTTTATGAATTTGAAGTAGGAAGTTATGAGCATGAGAGAGTACAATCTTAAATTCACTTAATTGTCCTATTATGCTCTGACTATAGTAGCAAACATGCATACTAGGATGGATCTGTTTGTGTCAAAGCTCTCTCGGATGACTAAGTGAGAGGACAGGAATGCTATGCTGATTGGGGATATGGACATAGCTAGCTTGATGACTTATATGTAGCAGGTAGAGGCGGAGAAAATGCAAGATAGGGAGGAGTTCAGAAACAAAAGGGCCAAGACCTCAGGCCAGGAGACAGGTAAGAGGGGGGGTTGGAAATGCCTATCACTCATCCTTTCAGCCTAGGCCATCTAGACCAACACCTTCATCAGCTAGTGCACCTACACCGAGGGTCAAAAATGAGTAGGGATCATAGAACAACACATTTCAAGGTAGCCAGTCACAAGGGAGTCTGGCTCAAGGATCGACTCGTTATCCAATTTTTGGTAAGTGTGGCAGGTCTTATCCAAGAGAGTGCCTTGTGGGCACAAATGGTTGTTTTAGATGTGGTTAGGTGGGACACTTTTTAAAGGATTATCCTATGGGGAGGAAGAATATAAAGGATAATAGATGTTAATCAGTTTCTTCAGCACTATAAGGTAAGTCAATTCAGAAGGGTGCTACATCAGGAGCAGGCGGGGGCACAAACTATCTATATGCCATGGCCACCAGAAAGGAGAAGGAGAACTCACCAGATATGGTTACTGGTATGCTTAAAGTTTTTACTTATAATGTCTATACATTGATAAGCCCAGGTGCCACATTGTCATCTGTGACTGTCTATGTAACCGCAATGTTTCGGATCAGTCCAGAGAGTCTTCTCGAGCCTTTTAGTATTTCGACTCCTATTGGAGAATCTATTCTAGCCCAAAGAATCTATAGGGGTTTTCCAGTGTCAGATTACCATAAAGAGATCTTAGCTGACCAAGTTGAGTTAAACATGGTAGATTTTGACATCCTTCGAGGCATGGACTGGCTTCATGCTTGTTATGCCTCCATAGACTGCAGAACTAGGGCGGTCAAGTTTCAGTTTCCTAATCAGCCAGTCGTAGAGTGGAATGGTAGCTCAATTATTCCTGAGAGTCAGTTTTTGTCATATCTCCAAGCCAAAAAGTTAATTTTCAAAGGGTGTATATACCATCTAGTCAGAGTCAAATATTCTAATGCCGAGGCACCATCTCTCCAGTCTGTTCCTGTTATGAATGAGTTCCCAGAAGTATCTCTTGATGATCTACATAGAGTCCCTTCCAATAGGGAGATAGACTTTGGAATAGATACCCTCCCAGATACTCACCCTATATCTATTCCTCTGTACTGTATGGCTCCTTCAGAAGTAAGTGAGTTGAAAATACAACTGAAAGACCTCTTAGATAAGGGTTTCATTAGACAAAGCGTCTCACCTAGAGGTGATCCAGTTCTTTTCGTGTGTAAAAAGGGTAGTTCTCTTTGAATGTGCATAGGTTATCATCAGTTAAATAAGGTAACCATAAAGAATAAGTATCCTCTCCCAGTATTGATAACCTATTTGACTAGCTCCAGGGTGCTACTTGTTTTATCTAAATAGACCTCAGATCTGGGTACCATCAACTTAAAGTTAGAGAAAGTGACATCCCTAAGATAGCTTTCAGAACCTGTTATGGTCATTACGAGTTCTTGGTCTTGTCATTTGGACTGACAAATGCTCCAGCGGCTCTCATGGATCTTATGAATATGGTGTTGAGGCCATCATTATCTTTATAGATGACATCTTGATCCACACTTATAACAAGGAGGAACATGCCAACTATCTTAGAATTATCCTTCAGACCCTTAGAACCAACAGTTGTATGCCAAATTTTCCAAATATAAGTTTTGGTTAGCATTTGTGGCATTTTTTGGTCATGTTATTTCTGGTGAAGCTATTCAAGTTGATTCTCAAAAGATTGAGCCAGTAAAGAGCTGGCCAAGATCCACAACTCCAATAGAGATAAGGAGTTTCTTGGTTTAGGCAGGTTACTACAGGCATTTTGTAAAGGGATTTCTTCTAGCTCAGGTCCCTTGACTAAGCTAACCCAGAAGAAGGTTAAGTTCATATGGTCTGAAGCTTGTGACAAGAGTTTCCAAGAGTTGAAAACTAGGCTGACTACAGTTCCGGTCCTATCCTTACCTGAGGGAGCTGATGGTTTTGTTGTATATTGTGATGCTTCCATAGTTGGGTTAGGATGTGTATTGATTCGGGCGAGGTGATAGCATATTCCTCCAGACAGCTTAAGACACATGAGAAGAACTACCGAACTCACGATCTTGAGCTTGTTGCTGTGGTGTTTGCTCTCAAAATCTAGAGACACTCATTATGGTAGACATGCGGATGTATTTATAGACCATAAAAGCTTGCAGTATGTGTTCAACCAAAAGGAACTAAACTTGAGGCAGAGGAGATAGTTAGAGTTGTTGAATGATTATGAAAAGAGCATCCTCCATCACTCAGGTAAAGATAATATAGTTACTGATGCTCATAGTAGGTTGACCATGGGGAGCACTGCACATATTGAGGATGGAAAGAAAGAACTAGCTAAGAAAGTGCACAGGCTAACATGCTTAGGGCTGCAGATCGAAGACTCTAATAAGGGTGGTGCCATTATCAAAGATGGGGCAGAGTCACCCTTGGTGGTGGAGGTGAAAGAAAACCAAGACTGGGATCCTATTCTCCTTCAGTTGAAAGAAGATGTTCATAAGCAAAAAGTATTACTGTTTGCAAAAGACGGAGATGGGGTCTTGAGATACCAAGGTAGATCGTATATACCAAGTGTTGATAGCCTTCGAGATAGGATTCTAGCTGAGGCTCATAATGCTAGATACTCTATTCACCTAGGTGCAACAAAAATTTATAGGGATTTATAGAGGTATACTGGTGGGGTGGCATGAAAAAGGACATCGCAAATTTCGTATCCAGATGCCCGATTGCTAGCAAGTTAAGGTGTAGCACCAAAGGCCTTGTGGTGTGGCCCAGAATATTTTGAGATTTTGGAGTGGAAGTGGGAGATAATTTACATGGAATTCATAACAGGCAATCTCGTGGACAACATGCTTTGATATGGGTAATAGTAGACTAAATGAATGAGTCAACTCACTTTCTGCTTGTCAAGATGACTGATAGAGCTGAGGACTATGCCAGATTTTATGTCAAATTGCATGGGGTTCCTTTATCCATTATCTCAGACAGCCCAATTCACAACACAATTTTGGAATTTCTTTCAGAAAGGGCTTTCTACAGCCTTCCAAAGTCTTATATTGATGTTAGAAGGAGGGATTTGAAATTTGAGGTAGGTGACTGGGTGTACCTAAAGGTGTCACCGATGAAGGGAGTTATGAGATTCGAGAAAAGGGGAATCTCAATCCATGATATATTGGCCCATACTAGATTATTGTTAGACCCCGTATTTCTTTAAATTAAGGATAACTATCCAATTGGAAAATTATATTATGGATGTCGTGTGATCAGAACTTAAGTATATTTTCAGTGCATAATGAGATTATCAAGTGAATTTGGTGTGTATAATTAAGTTTGAGTCGGAAGTCCTCAATTGGATCAAAATAGAAAAGTTTGGGACCAAATTGATCA
>JAOTQR010024567.1:0-16744 GCA_025774065.1 Solanum ossicruentum
CAGGCCCAAACATGTAGAAATAGGACAGATATGAAGAATTGGGCTTGTCAAGCCTCATATATTATTTATTTGTTTATTCTTTAACTATTTGCTTGTGATGTTTGTTTGACTCTAATATTTCTAACTGGTTTCAATCTAATTAAAATTCCCCAAATAGGTTGAAAATTTGTTTATGTTATTTTATTAAATATTACATATACATATATTTCCTTTTCTTAAAAAAAAAAAAAATAAAAATAAAAATAATTTTCTTACCCCACTCAATTACCTCCTCCCCAACACCACCATGCCCTAATATTTTTAAAAAATTTTGTAAAAGCTTTTTGAAAAAGCTTACTTCAACCTCCCACTTTCCCTCCCTGATCACCTATTAATTATCAAAAAAATTTAAATAGGTTTTATTATGAAAAAAAAAAGTTTACCCCACCCAATCTAATCCTCCACTCTCAATTTATTTATTTATTAATTTATATTTTTTATTTTGTGTTAGATGTACCCATATGTTTATTTTTTTTCAATTTGTGTGGCGAATATAATAGAAATGAATCTTTTATTTTTTAAAAAATCTTGAGGCAAGCAGAACATATTTTTCTAACGTGTATATATACAACACAAAATAAAAAATAAAAATGGAGAGTTAGATGAGTTGGGGTAGGATTTTTTTAAAAAATAATATTTAAATATTTTGGAAGGGCAAAAAAGAATTGTTTGTGTTGTTGGGGTTGGGAGATTAATTGGAAGAAATGATGAAGTGAAGCAACAAAATATTTTAAATTTTTATTATTTTAAAAAAAATTCAATAGTGAATTTTTAGTGTTTAATTAATTTTTAACTACTATTAATAATTTATTTAATTTTTAATAAAGGTAGAAATATTTTGTTTATTTGGAGTGTCATGTGACTCAACTTGTGAGATTTTATTGAGTATGTTGTTATCGTTATTGTTGTTGGAATGTCATGTGATAATTTTTTTAAATATAAAAGAGTTTACTATACTTTCCGCATCAAAAGAGCGTAACAAAAAATAAAAATATATTTATCAAACTAATTAGTGATAGTTTAAATATAAAAACCGCTTGAACATTGACTGATCACTCGTTGCTCCTTTATTTATTTTGTCAATTTATAAGCATGTGACATCACAAGTCAGAACAGACGAAGACGTATCTCAATGAGTTGAAATTTTATATATCAATTTAATTGTCCTAAACAAGGTAGTGTTAATTTAATACCACTAGGATCCTTTGATTTCTCCTACAAGTATCTATACCTTATTGATGATTACATCAAATCGTACTTCTTTAATAATCCTTTAGGTCAATTTTGTCGTTTCTAATCTTTTCAGTTTTTAGATTTTTTTTTTATAACAATCCCAAGTGCTAAGATTAATAGTTCAATCGTCGGGTCGATTGTTTGGATTCTATGTTATTCTTTATAATTTGGAGCTCTTGAAATTTGAATGATTGACTTTGATCGAAACTTTTAAAAGACAACCTCAAAATACAATTTTGATGATTCCATCAGCTCTGAAAGAGTATCTTATGTTAATGGCATGGTCATCTCGAATTTCGAGGCTTTTGGTTCAAACTTTTGCCATTAGGCATTTTAGCTTTTAAGTTTTAGCCTTAGCTTGACCTTAGTAACATTCTTGGTAAACATGCTCTATTAAAAATTTTGCCAGTACAGTTAGTTTCAAAATATCAAGTTTGGTGTAGGATGACTTTTTGTGGGGGTTTTGAGGATTTTATTTTCATTGTGAGCCCTTTTGTGGAAGTTGGCTTGAGATGGCGCTTAGGTGAGGGATCTTTTTATTGAGATGACCTCGATTAAATATTTTCACATCATTATTTATTCCAAAATGTTGAATTTATTGGGGATATTATATCTAATCGAGTTTTATTGGGTCCCGAATAAATTTTGAGAGACTGTTCAAAAACTTTGAAAGTAGCAAAGGTTTAATTCTATTGGTGCAGACCTTTAGTGAAACTAAAAAAGCTTTTAGCAATGGGAAAAAACTTTTAACAATGAGATTGTCAAGTTATAAATCTCGAATTTTCAGTTTTCTTATCTATTTTTAAATTATAATATCTTGAGTTAGAAAACTTTATTTTGCGTGATTAAAATTTCAATGTATATGTTGTTATGGTAGCTAGGCATTGGAGTGATCAGAGAGGTGCAAGGTGATGTGTCGCCTACTGATGACATTTTTAATGCCCAAAACAGTGAATTATTAGAAATTCCAAGTGTGTTTTATAAATATAATGTGTGGTTTTGTTCATGTTGCAGGAAAATTAATTTAGGAATAAGTTGGATGTTTGATAAGCTTCATGTTGAAATCGACTACAAGTGTGGAATAGCGAGGTCCTCCGTGGACAGTGAACTACTTCACGCCTCGTGGAAGAAAACCATTGGAAGTATGAGAAGTTAATGTTAGCAGATGTTGTTGAAGTGAATCTCCACGACAACCTTCATGGGTCGTGGAGATATATACGAGTCGTCAAAGCTGGTTGTTATAAGGATGTAACACTAACAAGAAGCTAAGGAATTGTGGTGCCAAGGATAAGACCACGAAGCAACAACACGGGGCATGGAGGATCACACGGCATGAACATTGTATGTGAACTAGAGCTGGATTAGTTTTCTACTTTGTTTAGGACTAGATTTTGTACTCCCATAAATACCTAAACTTATTTTATTTTAAGGGTTACGTAGTTATTTATTTTTCAAGCATATTGTGAATAGTGGGAAACATACATTCGACTACTTTTGAGAACAGAATCGTGAAATACAAGATTCATGGTTTATTTCTCCATTAATGTAACAAGTACTTGCTTCGTTACCTATGATTACGAATATCTAAACTCCAATCATTAAGGTTGTGGAAATCATGACAAAATAACAACATAGGCAAACATGTAGCATGATCATCATTCTCAGCATGCACTATAATTTTTTCATCTTGATTTCTTTATGACAAGTACACACATTAAAACCTACTTGTATTTATTGCGTACTCGATAGTAGGATCGTGATTAGAAAAGGAAAATTAAAACAGAGATTTGGAGAACAAAATTTTGCCTAAGAACTTGAGCCCGAAAGAGGATGATTTTTTGAGATAAAAACCAATGTTTAGTTAGGTGTTGATGTGAGGCCAAAAATAAATATATTTAATCATTACTTACCTCATATTTGATCTTTTATTTATCTTTTTTTAGCATAAATTTTATGAATTGTACTAAATTATGTATTTTATTTGTAGGATTAAATTGAAGTGAAGATAAAAAAATGTGGAGTTAAAATGAATAAAAATGTAATGACCCTTCAAGTTATTTTTGTATTTCTGCGTATTTTGCATCGGTTAGAGCATTTTTATAGCAACCTTAAATTATTTGTGACTTACTAGCACTAATAGTTCGATTGTTTGTCACTCGTTTGAAAGTTATGCAATTTTTCATATTAGGAGGTATGTTAAAGTTGAAAAATGAGTTTAGCAGTAAAGTCTGAGTAAATGGCATCAAAACAAATTCTAACAGACCCATCAGCTCTGGAATGGCCAAATTAGGTTAAAACATAGACATATATATATATATAAGTTAGAGTATTAAGAGTTTCAGTGTTAGTTTATACCATATTTTGCATTTTAGCCTTCAAAATAGGCTAATAGTTAACTTTGGTCAACATTCTTGGAAAATATTCCCGAATGAAAATTTTGACAGCACGGTTAACTCCAGAACATTGAGTTTGGTCTATAACAACATTTTATTCGGTTCTCGAAGCTTCTGGGTGTGTTTTGGACCTCTCAGTGAAAATTTAGTAACTATGAGATCAAGAATTCGAACACATATTTGATCAAAACATCCTCGTATGAGAACTCTGGTTGCGCCATTGGATTCAGAATGTCAAATTTTATATGGTTACATAGTTTGTTTGCATAGACTGGACTCTAAACGAGTCTTGTACGTCCCATCCAAGAAAATACAAACTGTTGAAATCCAGTCCAGGACCCAACACTTCATGTTTACGAAGGTGGGTCCATCACGGAGGCCTAGCAATCTATGCTCCGCATTTGCGGAGCTTAGGACATATTGTGCTCTGATGTCTCCCAAGCTACACTATCTTTTTTAAGGTTTAAGTGGTTGTTGTCTAAATATATAACCTAATCAAGGTTAGGGTCGAATCCCACAGGGAATATGGTAGACTTTCGTTGTAATTACAAGCAAGTCAAGTGAATTAACCTACTTATCTTCCGGGGGGGGGGGGGGGTTTGTAATTGCATGAAAGTAAACCTAAACTAGCACAAGTCTTGTGAAACCAGTGAGTGAAGTAACTAGAGTATTATGTTCCCCTTGACTCCATAACTTGATATTACCAGTAATTGTAATCTTTTCTAGTGTATAGTATGCAGAACGGTAAGTTAAGTTTGCCAAACCCTTTGATCTAGGTGAGAGGAAAATTTTATTACATGATTTGATCTATCCCTGCAGTGTGACATTACTAACCCTTACCTATTGTTCCAGTACAACCTCCCTTGATTCAGTTTGATTGATTATACGAGAGGAATCATATTGAATCCTATTAATTAATCTTTTTTCCCATTCATTACTACAGGATTACGGGCTGTACAAACCTCTACAGCCCATACCTGGGCTTCAGCCTTTATTATTCAAAAATCTGCTATCACTTCTAGTAGACCTTTTTACGGGTGGTATTCATACTTACGGCTAGTATAGGGCTTTTTCCGATAGCTTTTCAGAAACTTGTCCAATTCTGATCCTCAAGGCACGAAACCTAATCTACAACTCATATAATATTTCATGGCTCATCTAATAGTTCGTAGATACAATTTCAGAAATATATGCCCTTTACTGGATCTCAACTCCGAAACCATTCCACGGCTTGTGAAAGTATCATGGCTCATAGAATGTTTTGTACTTCTTCAAAAATTTCAGCATCTGCAACGTTTTGCCCAAAATTATTCTAAGTTTTGTAATCCTGAAAAACAAACATTAAAACACATCGAACCCACTAACATTGCTTTGAGAACACATAAAATTTCAAGTTTTAAGAATCAAAAGTGTTGTATTTTGACAGCACATCAACATCCTCAACTTAAAATTGTTGCTTGTCCTTAAGCGATGGACTCAATCTACATTAGCAGTAAGGTAAAACACAGACCTCAATCTAATGGTATACATCATCTCCAAATCAAGCACAAATACCCACAATAACTCATCAATGAATATCAGATAGTCATCAAACAATACAATGCAGATCAATAGATGTGATGGCGCAACTATGACAACTAAGGTAACCACAGATAAGGAACAATCACTGAAATAGCCTAGAATCAATAGAGTAATGCAAGTGCCATTACAAAAAGAAGTCTCATATCCCACTCATGATATGAGACTAAACACTGCGCTCAATACTATATGCTTGCCCCTGTACTCATAACTATGACCTTCGACTACATGGACTAGGATCACTATAAGACTTTCTTGGCTTGTAACGTAGGCTCAGGGTGCTTTGGTATTAATATATTAGGAACACAATGAGTAATGTCCTTCCTTGACACTTTGTTATTCTACACTTTTTCTCTGCCAACATTGCCGTTTTTATCTCATTCTCCGTTTCTCCTATTTTAAACTTTTCTGGGTGCTTTACTCTCATTTGTAGGTCATTGCCTTATATTTCACATTCTTTCTCTTTTTAGCTCATTATTTAGGCATATATTCATTTTTCTTGCACCCATAGCACATTATTTTTCATGTATCACTAGTTTCCACCCTATTTAGTGTGATTACCCTTACACCAACCACCCTCAACTTAGACTTTTGACCAAAGTTGAGGTGCACAATATCTAAACTATGAATCAGGGTCACTCTTGGTAGCGTCACTCAACTTAAGGTTTTTGCCTTAGTCAAGGTGCAGAATATTCAAGGAAGGACCACGACCAATTTTAGGATTTCATATTCAACAAGGCTAGGTTACTTAAGTTTTTACAAAAGAAAAGGGTACATACAAAGCTTAAATAGTGGGATTAAAGGATCCATTAAGCATTTGGTTGATCATTTAGGCTAAATGGACTAACATGAACAATGGCCTAAGATCCTTTCCAAACCAACTAACATATAGTTTAAGATAGAGTAGCAAGGAAAGTTCTGAATTGAAACACAGTATAAGAATTAAGCAAAGAAAGATCACACACACATAGAACTGTACACTATCAACATAGACTTTCAGATTGTGCTTTTCATCAAAATTAAACCTCACTTATATCAAATTCACATGGTTGTTATCAAGATTACCTAACAAAAATTTGATGGATATCATTTTTCACAAAAAACTAACATATGTCATAGACTTTAGCACTTCATGCTACTAACACTACCTACACATCCTAAACGTTCTGGTTCAACAGAAAATAAATGTCCTTAGGAAAGAACATAGGCAAGAAATTTCCTTGGACTCAAAATTTAGGATAGTTAAAGGCCGTAGTTACTCAAACTTCATAAGGTCTATAACTAGCCACACCCCATCAAAAAAATTTTGCATTGCCGTCAAAGTATAAAATATAATAATATTAGAGCATAGGGGTAAAAAGAAACATACCTGTACACCTAAGCATCAGTCTCCACCTTCGGTTGCCTCCTAAGTAATGCCTGATTTATTATCCCTGCACAACTTAGACCACTTGGATAGTTAGACTTCACCAAGTGTCCATGCTTCCACTGTCTTCACTTCTCTACCATTGCCAAGATGTAATTAGACTCTTTGGACATTTACTTTGAATTTTTCATCATTCCTCTTATCCAACTCAATCACCCTATGGTCGAAATCATATGATATGCTGAAAGGCCCCAACCATCTAGACTATGAGTTACTCAGGGAACAATTTCAATTTGGAATTGTGTAGTAACGCTAAATCCCCTAGTGCAAACTAGTGATTCTCAATACAATAAATATGGTGGAACTTCATTCTTTGCTTGTATAGGGTTGAGCTCACATATGCCTTCAAATGGAACTCACCAAGCTCGTTGAGTTGACTCACTCTTGAGTTTGGGACATCATAATTCAAATTTTTGAGCACCTATATCACCTTGTGCTCAAGATCCACCGATAAGTGACAAGCTTTAACAAAGACAAGTTGGTAAGGAGACATACCTATGGGAGTATTAAATGCAATATTGTATGCACACAATGCATCATCAAGCACGAACTTAGCATCCTTCTCAAGTAGTTTGCACAAGGGGGTGTACAATCATTGAGAAGTCCTTTATAAAGTGTGTGTAAAATCCGCATGACCTAGAAAACTTCTCACACCCTTGATCGAGATGGGTGGAAGAAGCTTCTCAATCACCTCTACTTTAGCTCTATCCACCTCAATGCCTTTGATGGATATTTTGTGCCCTAACACAATGCCTTTCTTCACCATGAAGTGACACTATTCCCAATAGAACCAAATGACATTCTTCATATCTATGAAGCACCATATGCAAATTCTTCAAGAAGTCTTCCAATGAGTCATCAACCACACTAAAGTCATACATACATACCTCGATAGTGTCTTTCACCATATCTGAGAAGATGGACATCATGCATCTCTGGAATGTTGCTAGTGTATTATACAACCCAAATGACATTCTTTTAAATGCAAAGGTGCCATTGGGACATGTGAATATTGATTTCTTTGGGTCTTTGGGAGCAAGAGAGATCTGATTGTAGCCCAAGTAATCATCAAGAAAGAAATACCATCCCTTTTTTTCCAAGTGGTCTAGCATCTGGTCCATGAATGATATTGGGAAGTGTTCCTTTTTAGTTGTTGCATTGAGCTTTCTATAGTCCATGCACACCCTCCAACCTGTGATTGGTCGCATGAGTATCAACTTATTGCTAGCATTTAGGACCATAGTGATATCTCCCTTCTTTGGAACATAGTAGATCGGGCTCACCTATTCACTATTAGTGATTGGACATATCACACTTGCGTCCAACCACTTGATGATTTCTTTGCACATAACCTCTTGTATGGGTAGGTTAAGATGCCTTGGTGTTTAATACTCTATTTATAGTCCTTTACTAGCTGAATTTTATGAGTGCACACCCCAGGGATGCCAATGATGTCAGCAATTGTCCATTCGAGAGCCCTTTTAAACTGCTTGAGCACTGAAATTAATGCATTCACCTATTCGTCATTAAGATCTGCAACAACAATGATAGGCGAAGTGTTGTTAGCACTAAAAAAATGCTTATCTCAGATAGAAAGAAAGAGCCATCAACTCCAACATTAATGACTCTTCAATAGATGGTCTAGTGGATGGTGACTCTTGATTTTTCAAGTCCAATTTGAATTTAGCTTGGCCTCTTGTGAAACTAGATACCCCCAGGGCTTTAATGTCTCCTCATATTTTAGGATGTCATTACTCTCAAAACTTATTAACACTGTCTCTAGAGAGTCAACGCCTAGTCTTTCTTCAATTGGTACCTCTAGTTTCACCTTACCAACGCTCTTAATGACAGAGACTACCTTCAAATCATTGTTCTTAGTTGTATCCTGGCAGACGTTGAAGATGACCATATCATTAACCAATATGAACTTGAGTTGACCTAACTCCATGTCCACTAGTGCTCATCTAGTGGCTAAAAAGGGCATCCCCAAGATGATTGGGACTTCAGAGTCAACCTCACAATCAAACACCACAAAGTCTGTAGGAAAGATGAATTTTTCCACATTGATAAGGACGTCATATAATATCCCCATAGGCTTCGATTATGTTCACACTCCAATAAGAAAGTGGTCGCTGTCAGTAATTAACCTAACCAGAGGTTAGGCTCGAATCCACAGGGAATATAGAGCTTGGCTACAAGGCTTCACAACCAATAATTTCAAGCATTCATAACTAGAATCTCTAAATCGGGGGAGGGGGGTTTTGTGATTCAAAAACAAAATAAAATAAACTCTAAACTATAACACTAGGAAATCTCAATTTTAGAGACAACTTGGGAAACATGTTCTCCATGATTCGTTGACCTAATTTCCCTGGTTAATATAACAACAATTAGAGATTCGCATGCAGGATGGTAACGTAGGTTCTTCGATCCCTCTTGTGAAGGTGAAGGTCAAATATTCAAAAGTAAATTCTATGTTCTAGAAATCTAGAATCTTGTAATAAAATCCTAACTAAATGTATTTATAGTGCTTACATACAAACCCTAAAAATGACATAGAAAAGATATATGGCAGCTGGTACGTCTTGCAGGTACGACTCGTAGGTGACCTACGAGTCGTAGTCGGGGTATTGTATCAGGTTTTTTGCAACTTGGACTCAACTAGTATGACCCACTGGTACGAGTAGTTGCTTGGACTACTACTCGTATGTTCCTCTTGTAATCTAGGCATTTAGTTTTTGGTCAAACATTTTGACTCTCTGATTCCTGCTACGAGTCCACCTATACGAGTCATAGTGAGACTTACGACTCGTAAGGTGACCTCCACTTTGCAAATTTTTTATTTTTGGTCACTACTTCTTACTACGACACACCCTACAACTCGTAACTTGGGCTATGAGTCATAGGTGAGCTCGTATGTCCTATGATTCAGAAAAATCTGCAACTTTTCTTCAAAATCATGCCAACCTAACTTTTTCTGCAAGAATAACACAAAAACACATAAAAACAGTAAAAGCCTCATCACGAACTCACAAAATCTCTTATTTAGGCAGCAAATGTGTTGTATTTTGATAGCACATCAACACCCTCAACTTAGAATTTCTGCTTGTCCTCAAGTGACGACTCAATCTATATAGACAATGAGAAATACATAGAGCTATTCCAATGACATATTGTCACGACCTAAAAATTGGGCATGACGGGACTTGTTTAATCCCACCAGAACAAGTCAACCTTAACTACAATGGGATAATAAATATAACGCGCGAAAGCATTTAACGAGAGTAGATAACTAAAACTAAGAATTTTCCATAAACTTAAATCCCACCCAAGGATTGGTTGTCACGCGTACAAGCCACTAGAAATATAGAAAATCAAAGAAATACAAGTCCAAATTGTCCTTCTTCTCAAATAGAACAAGTACAGAAGAAATAGGAACAAGAGAGCCAGCCAGATGACAACAGCTACCTCTCTATATCTCCTGAGAATCCTCGATTGCTTTAAGGGATGTCTATTCACAGCCCGGGTTCACTACCTACACGAGTGTAAAAGCAAGGGGTGAGTATCAAATACCACGCGGTACCCAACAAGTCAACTAACAAAACAAAGAAGTCCAATAGAATACACAAACTTCTTTCATCCCAGTCGATATACACGACTACAACCTGCACGAAAAGTTATTCCGACCCAGCAATACATAATAAAGATAACAATTCATCATATCAAAATTTTCAAAATCATAAATTAATAGTCATAGCACAATCAATCATAAAGATGACACCATGTTATGCAATGGTATGCAAGTGTGATATGCTATGCATTATGCAATAACTGCCGGCAGAAACCTCAGCATCATAATATCATCATAATTCGCCGGCATGTTACCTCGGCATCACGATTTATACACCGGCATGTTACCTCGGCATCACAATATATTCACCGGCATATTACCTCGGCTCGAACGGTAAATACCTCAGTCATAATATTTTCTTAATCTTATTTTTATTAATATTTCGGAATCAATGCCAATATGCATGTCATGGAATGAATAAATATGATATGAGTTTCATAAACACATTCACTCATTATTTCCAATCACAACAATATATATATATATATAAAATTCTCGTCACTTTATCATATTATCTTTCCAACTTTATGGAAAATTAGAAAACACTAGAATAGTCAAGAAATTACTTTTGCACATTTCAATGTTAAAATCACTTAGAGACCCCACCCACCATTTTCTCACCAAAGGGATATTATAATATTAGCTGATTTGACATGAGTGCTTACACGGATCTTGGTCGGTAATACAACTACAAATAGTAGATTTATGTCTCAACAGAAAATCATTAAACGTTAATATTTTTTATAAATAAACTTATACAATATTATTAGTCAAAATACACAAAAATTATTCAGTCCCTTATTAATATAAAATTTTTAGATTTTATTAAAAAATACCATCATTTTCAACATTTTCTTGGTCATGACTACGAATCATGTTGAAACATATGTTGCCACCTATTGAAGTCGAACCTGCATCGACAAATGTCATTTGTGGGTAAAACTACTTTAAATAAAAGTTACTCTGCACTTAATTTTAATGGATAAGCACCAAAATTTTTAATTTTATTATTGTTATTATTTTTTATACTAATAATCTTTAGTCGCTACTCAAATCATCTGTTTTTTAAAAATTTTAGTGAAACATGTGATATGATTATATTAATTGCATATTTGGTGTATCTGTTTGTTTCGTTAAGTTATTATTATATGTTACTTTATCATTAATTTTATTATTGTTCTTATTTCTTATGCTAATAATCTTTAGTCGCTACTCGCTACTAAGAAATCATCATTCTTTAAAATTTTTTATTAAAGCATGTGTAGTGGTTATTTTTTCAAATATTTTATTAAAAATATGAGGCGATAGCGGAAGCGTGATAAAGATCGAGATTGATATTGAAAAGTATAAATGGAGACACAAATTTAACGTGGTTCACCCAAAAATATGTTACATCCACAGACGAATAATAAAAAGTGTACAACAAAACTTCACTGGCCTAAGCACTACGAAAATATAATTTTTGTGTATCACTCACTGATATAAAAGGAGTATGACAACACTCACAAAATATACAATGTGTATGTCACAGAATTCTTGGACTCTCTCTTATTCTGAATCTCTCAATACTTTCTGAAGAGTGAATTACTCCTTTATATAGGAGTAATTTATCTTCCAAAATTGACAAAGAAGCAAAGGTTGGTGGCCAACCTTCCACCAACCATTTGTCACTTGCCTAATTTTGAAGAATATACAAAGATGCCAAGTTTGAATGAGAGTTGCCAAGATTGATCAAATTGGCATGCCAACGTTGACAAATCAAGAGTTATCAACAAATGTAGGCTCTTGGGCCATATTTCAACAATTTTCACCTTGGACCAAGTTTTACAAAATGTTCATCGATGTAAAAAGTTTCGAAGAGCTATTAGATGCTGAGAATACCAACTAAGTTCAAGCAATGTTCAAACTTAGCAATAGAGAATGACTTTGTTAACATATCCGTTGGATTTTCAGATGTGTAAACTTTCTTTACAGTAATCTCTCCAGCAGGAATAGTATCTCTAATATAATGATATTTAATACTGATGTGCTTTGTCTTAGAGTGGTAGGCATCGTTTTTGATAAGATGAATAGCACTTTGACTATCTGAAATACAACAGTTGTATCCTGCGTGACACCAAGCTCAATAACAAGACCACGTAACCAAGTAGCTTCTTTTACACCTTCTGTGGCTGCAATGTACTCTGCCTCTATAATAGACAAAGCCTCAATAAATTGCAGCGATGATTTTCAAGCGTCAATAGATTGCAGCGATGATTTTCAACTGATAGCACTGGAACATAGGTTGAAGATGTAGCCAGAGGGAGCCCTTCGTTTATCGAGATCACCACCATAATCAGAATCAATGAATCCAACAACGTCATGTGATGTTGCCTTGCTTCTATCGAACACCAAGTCAAGATCAGAAGAACCTTTCAAATATCGAAAGATCCATTTAGCAGCTCCCAAAGCAACTCACAATACTAATCGCATATGCAAGATTAGGTTTAGTGCAAACCGTTGCATACGTAAGACTGCCAACAACACTAGAATAAGGAACGTTTGACATACGTTCTTTCTCTTTCTCCTTCTTTGGATAAAGATCAGATGATAACTTGAAATAAGCGGCAAAAGGTGTAGAGATGGACTTGCACGAGTCCATATTGAATCAGCAAAGAATTTTATGAATATAATTTTTCTAAGAAAGAAATAACTTCCCAGTTTGTCGATCCCTGTGTATGTCTATGCCGAGAATCTTCTTTGCCGCATCAAGATTTTTCATCTTAAACTCCTTACTGAGTTGAGATTTTAAAATGTCAATTTGAGACTTATTGCGAGCAGCTATAAGCATATCATCAACATAAAGCAACAAGTATATAAAAGAGTTATCATCATAATTATTGAAAATATACGCAACTGTCATATTTGCTTCTGGTAAAACCTTGCGCGATCATAAAGGAATCAAACCCTTTGTACCACTGTCTAGGAGCTTGCTTAAGGTCGTAAAGAGATTTCTTCAAATAAGAAACACAATTTTCCTTTCCAGGAATAGAAAAACCCTCGGGTTGCTTCATATAGATCTCTTCTTTGAATTCTCCATGTAAGAAAGCAGTTTTGACATCAAGTTGCTCTAACTCCAAATCAAACAAAGCAGCAAAAGCAAGTAACACACGAATTGGGGTATGATGAACAACAGGAGAGAAAATTTCATTAAAGTCAGTACCTTTTTTTTGGTTAATACCTCGAACGATCAAACGTGCTTTCCATCTTGGTTTTTCAACCCCGGGAATGACATCTTTCTTCTTGTAAAGTCATTTGTAACTCAATGGTCGGTTGCCTTTAGTAAGCTCACATAACTCCCAAGTGTCATTCTTGTAGAGACTTTCAAATTCTTCATTCATTGCCACGAGCTATTTAGATGAATCAGCACAAATAATTACCTCTGAATAAGAAGTCGGATCAACACTTTTATCGATATCTTGTGAAACAGACAATGCATAAGCAACAAGTTGATCTTCATCATCATGACGAAATCTAGCTGGCTTTATAATAACTCTTTTTGGACGATTGTGAACAATTGAATAATTTTGTTGTGGTGACACAATCTCAATGATATTATTATCATCAGAATTATTGCTAAAATGATCAGTGAATATTGATGCATGTGGAGTTATATATGTAAAGACAATACCTACTACTACTACTACATATAAGTTTTTATTTTTTTAATTAAGCTAAATGGTAGACAATAGCTACTAGCTACACTATTTTCTTCCTTCAATTTTTGTTCATTATATAAAAATATATTTCTATATTTAACCTTTTATTTTTAATATATAAAGAAAAATATATATACTTTTTCACGTTTTATTCTTAACATTAATCATTTATTTTATAAATTTATAACACTATATATCAATTAATATGAATTTTATATAAAAAAAAAATTAATATCAATCATTAATTATTTTTAATGGGTAAATTCAAATTGAACTACACATGCCATGCATGGTTCCGTCCATCAAAAAGGTTTTTCATTTTGAGTAAAGTGTCAAAAATATACCTATATATTTTTATTTTTTTAAGTTTCATATTTAAATTCTCAAAAGTGTGGATTTCATATATAAAGTATCACTCATTAATTTAAGTGAAGTATCAAAAACATTCCTCTCTTTTATTACGTTCTCTTCATAGAGTATGCATTGTACTCTCTTTTTATTAATAAAAAATATCAGATAACATTCAATACGGACAAAATATTTCACTTTGACAAAAATTAATAAATTATTAATATTAATTAAAAATTAAAATATTTTTTTGCCTCACTCCAGCACCTCGTACCACATATCCCAACTCACCCAACATCACCCCCCCGCAGCAACGCATCCCCCTTCAAAATATTTTTAGATATTATTTCTAAAAAAAGAAAATTATACCATCCCACTTAACCCTTTACTCTCAATTTTTTTTGGTTACTTTTTCTATTTTGTATTAAATATGTACATACATTTTTAGGAAAGTATTTTTTACTTGTTACAGTTTTTTTAATTATAATTTATATGCAAGTAGAAAAAAGTACTTTTTCACAACATGAAAAAATGGTTAAAAAAAAAAAAATTAGAGCAGAGATTTAGCATTTTTTTCGTACAAAAATAAAAATAATTAATTAATATTTTTTTCGGAGGGAGGGGGGAGGAGGAGGGTGTTTAAGTAAGAACATTTCTTTAAAAAATATTATAAATTACTTTTTAAAAATTATAAAAAATTTCTTTTAAATAAAATAAAAACTTGGGGGCTATGGGAGGAGGAGGAAGTGGTGTGGGAAAAATTTAAATTTTTATATAAATATTTTATTTATTTATTTTTGAATAGTAATACATTAGTCTTTGTTTTAAATTAGTACTAACAATATATTTATTTTTTGTCAAGGTAGAGTGTCTTAATCATTTGGTAAAGTATTTTCTAAACAAAATAATTATTTTATTTATATAGAATGTCATGTGATAATACTTTTTAAATAAAAGCGAGAGTATATTATATATATTATTGAGATATATTTATCAAACTAATGAGTAATACTTCGGAAATGAAATTCACAAAAACTAAATAGTTTATGTATAATTTTGATATTTTATTTCTTTAATTTTTGAAAGGTTGTTTAAGTCAGCCAGTGACAACCTTAAGAAAATCAAAAACCTTATTTTTGAAAGGTCGAACTTTTTGAAGTGTGGCTTCAAATTTCTTCATAATTTTCTTTAGAACACTACAATTGTTTTTTACACTTTTTTTCTTTTGTTTGGGTTACTTTTATTTATAAAAATATATAAAGGTAAATTGTATAAATTAAAATAACAATTTTCTAATGAATATTTTTACCAAATACATTTATACATTTGGAATTTTTTAATTAATTTTAACTTTTTTAGCTGAAATTTAATAAATTAATATTAAATTCATTGTGTCATATTTTGTCTCAAGAGTCAAAAATTGAATGCTAATTATTTTATCGTCGGTTATATTGCATGTGGTCAAATATATATTTTCAAAGTTAGCTATTCTTTGAGCTTGCTTTCTAGTCTATATTCAAAGGAGAGAAGTTTTAGCAGCTCAGTGGTAGAGCGGTCGGCTATTAACCGATTGATCGTAGGTTCGAATCCAACTTGAGGAGATTTTTGAGTTATTTTTTTTTGACCTAGCGTTGCTTTCGAGCGATTCTTCCTGCAAAAGACAGATCTTTTTCTTTCCACAAACTCCCTCTGGTAGTCCCTGGATGGCTCTCGGATAATCAAATATAAGAAAGTTTAGCTATTTTTTAGATGGTAGTTTAATAATAGAAAGATTGCGAGTTTAATGGGCATGATTTAAAGAATTATTGTTTTAAAAAACAAAAAATATCTTGTTTAGTCCCTTAAATTTGAAACTGTATAATAATTCGGTTCCTTATACTATTGGTATTAAAGGGAGAATTGCGAGGAGTCAACCCTAGTACGAGAGGACTCGATTGGGCTAACCTATATGGTGTACCGATTGGTATGTCACTAACATACAATAATAATCTAATCGTACCTTGTACATAATAAATACAGAAGTAATTTTAGATGGTTACTTGTTTAATAATAATAATGAAAAGTTTGATAATTCAAATTGTCATGATTTAAGGTACTGCCGTTGTTAAAAATGAATTTTACCTTTTCCAAGACACAAAATAAGAATTGTATACTAATATACAAATAAAATAGTTTAAAATACATAAGATACAATGGTAATTCCATAATACACATTGTTATATACAATAATTATCATAATATAGCTAGAGAAACATTATAAACTTTAAACTATAGTCATGTAATATAATCCTATGTTCTTGAAATGGGCCCAGATATGAGATAATTATTTTTGAGACATACTAAAAAGGAAAAAAGGTCTAAAAAAATTAAACAATGAGAAGTAAAAACAGATTTCCTG
>JAOTQR010024578.1:0-12080 GCA_025774065.1 Solanum ossicruentum
TCTGATCAATAAAGTCTTGGGGATCTTCATTAGGATCTGACCCAGTGAAGGATGAAGGGTCCAAATTAAGGAAATCATGTATCCTCGTGCCAACTGCCCTATTCGTACCACCTGTACCTATAACTGGACCATCCTGTCTTTGACCTTCGCAAGCAACTATAGAGGTTAATAGTTGGACTGCATTTCTTAGATCCTGCACAGTACCATCAATAGGTGGTTCTGGGGAATTTCACTACTTTGGGGTTCATCAAGAACTGGAGGAGTTAGAGATGTCTGTGATAGAGACTCCTCTTGAACCTTATTTTGTTGTCTCACCTAACTGGGTATACCAACCACCACTTCTACTCCCTTCTCTTTACCTTTGTTTTTCTTGGTTTCTAGCATACTTGTTGAACAAAACAATTTAGGAGTTAGACATAATGTACCTATTACACTTAGCTCTGTGGAACAATCTAAAGAATGAAAAGAACGTAATAACTCCTAAATGCCACATAGCCCCCTACTTATAGATATGGTGCACAATACATCGATAAACAAGATTCTACATATACACAACTTTGTAGACTTCCTAGGATGACCCGCTCTGATACCACTTCTGTCACGCCCAAAGTCCCGTTAGGGCGGACAAGCACCCGTTGCCGATAAGGCACGGGGGAACCAACCTATATCTATGTGCTTTCTATACATATTATAAGGGATTTCTATATTTGACATGCTTTTAACAAAAAAAACAATAATAACAAGTCAACAGAAAATACATATGGCTAGGCCGTTAGGACCACGGTGTTTAAAGTACGAGATATGACCACACTTTAATTTACATAGTCTACAAAGTCGCTAGATAAGGAAAGGTATCTGGTAAGGGTTGGGATAGGTCCCGGCTCGACTAACTGTACAATACAAAAATATAAGCTCTAGATGCACAAACTCTAAAGCAACCTGGAGCTTGGTAACAACAGCTAGATATCTTGTACTCCTACTAAGGAGATCTACTAGCACCTGTACCTGTAGCATGAAATGCAGGTCCCCGGTAAGGGGCGTCAGTACGAGATAATATACTAAATATGTAAGGTAGGAAATACTGTATATGAAGTAACAACTCGAATGAAACTATGCACTAGTGTAGGATAAAAGACCACCTTTAGTTATAATATGGGATCATGCACTTTATGTTCTTTATATTACTTTACCTTTACTGTATAATCTATGCACAACATGTAATACAAATGACCAACTGATCAATAGTAAAACTATATCGAGATCGTCCCTGGCTAGGTTTTTCCTTAACCCTTCGGGCTACCGCATGTGATAGGATCATCCCTAGCTAGGTGATTCTTCCACCCCTCGGGCTACCACCCATCAATAAACAATATACTTTATCTTTCAATTACCATTGATATGATCCTTTTGGTGGTCACAATATTGGAGCTATAGGACTGTAGATGTAACATGTGACTTGTAGAAAATCATACAAGACAATATGACAATGAAAAGAGTACATTATATAAATAATGAAATATGTATGAGATGAAATCACTCGTGAACTTTATTTGGCAAAATGAACCGATGTAACTTGGTATCCGACCATGTATGCAGATTTGAAGGTGACTATGTATGGGAGCATATGAACATGCACAAGAGTGTAGACACAGTTAATAGTTGTGTCAGAGTTGGTAAGTTATTTTATGTGCCAAGGAAGGATCTATTTTTCATGCCAAACAATACGAAATCAAGTCGCCTTACATACCTCGTTATATAACCTCGTTACAACCTTCAGATAACCTTCCCTTCCTACAAATATTTATCTTTAATATAGTAGGTGATAAAACTGGTATTAATAGCCAATAGACACACCTTGGTAGCCCAATCACATTTAAAAACAACACACGGGCAGCAAGCGGATAATTATGAACCCGAGCGTATTCTTTCAACCTTTCCACCCCCAATAGTATTTTCTAATACACATTCTCATGTACATATCATATTTAGTCTTTTTTAGTGCCATTACAGTAATACGATAGCATACAAAGCATAACACATAACAATTCTACACAACCTACAAATGAACAACATAATTTTATGTCCCTTTGCTACATTATGACGTTGACGATTCCATACCTGTTCCAACTCAAACCACACTATTCCAACAACATTTACACATACAAGCAGTCCTTGAACAGTTATATAATAGCACCCAAGAGGTCGTGAAAGATGTGAGCCAATAGCTTTCCATCCAACAGCCCACAAGTTCCAATCAACATTACACTTAAGATAGCACAATAAAACTCGTTTGTTAAATGAAACAAAAATCAGTAATATTTATAATAGCACAATAAAACTCGTTTGTTAAATGAAACCAAAATTAGTAATATTTATAACTCAAACCATGTTAATAACATCAACTTCTCTTCATAATACAGCCCAAAAACCATAGATAAGTCACTAAAAAAAAGGCAAGTGTGCAGCAACTTTCTAAACACATGCTGTCCAAATTTTACAATACAAACATACTAGCACATACTTCTTGTTTTTCATAAAGAAACTATACTAAATACACAACTATAATTACTTACCTTTGCCTTCAAGGTTTAGAGCCTCCTTAAGAACCCTAAAAGCCTCTTTTTATTGCTTTACAAAGTCAAGAAAAGTTAAGAGAAAACTTAGAGAGCAATCTGATTTTTTGTGTTGGTCAAGTTGGAAATGACTTGTGAGAGCTGTTTTGAGCCCTTTATAAAGGGTCTCTTGGCTGACTTACTCTTCACCTTTTGATCACCTTTTACCACATATTAATAAGCTGGTTATCCAGCAACTTGTCCCTTACACTTGGTCCTAAATGGGTCTCCAAGTTGATGAGCCTTGGCTGCCCATTTTCCAAATTCCCCTTGGTTAGTTTTGGGCCCAAATAGTCAAGTGGGTTGTGGTGTACTTGGGTCCTTTTTATATTCTTCTTGGGATGAAAATAAAGTTCATTTACATTAGTTAAAAATGGGCTAAATTTACACCCTTAACATGGACTTTGTTCATAATCGGACTTGGTCAAATTCGATGCCGAACCTCATCTCCATTTAGCTAGCAATTTTAAGCTAAGCAAGTAGGTGATTCACCTGCTAGTTTCTTGAGTCCTATAAGCACCTCAATTCTCTCACTTTTTTTAAGTCCATGATCTCCTCAATTTGACACAAAACATGCATACACGCGACCCTCTAAAACGTTAAACGCACATATCCCCCTATAACATAAAATTCAAGCACTTTTAAAAATGGGCGCTAATTTGATCAAACCATATCATGTTTCATTTGCATAGTACTAGTATTGTAAGATGTGGGGTGTTACAATAAGTGACATAATCGATATGCATAATTTAAGCAATTAACTAACATATAACAAGATGACATTTATTTGTGATGCTTGTAGTAAAAGCATGCTTCATATATTATAATACAAGTGAGAAAATGGACCATACTATGGTGGATTTTTACCCCCTACCACCCATGGCGATTGGTGTACAAACCCTTCAATAGGTTACCAAGGTACAAACCCCTTGATGGGTTGGAGGATGGTCAGACCCTACCTCCCCTAGTGCCAAGGTACAAACCCCTTGATAGGTTAGAGGATGGTCACACCCTACCTCCCATGGTGATTGATACATACCCCTCAATTGGCTATGGTCAATTCAACACTATATAGAGAAACACCATATACATACTTTCCTTCTATCATCATCATATCATCATATAAATACTCTTCCTTCTTTTTCACAAACAACACCGAGGCACCCCAAGGTGATTGGCTAGGCATAATAAATCCCTTCTCCAACAAGTCCCTCAATTGCCCCTTCAATTCCATCAACTCAACTAGGGCCTTACGATAAGGGGAAATAGAAATGGGTTGAGTATCAGGGAGGAGGTCTATGCCAAAGTCTATTTCCCTTTCAGGTGGAGTACCGGGAGGTCATTTGGGAAACCATCAAGAAACTTATTTACAACCGGAACCGACTCTATGGGAAGGACCTTAGACTCCACATCCCTAACCCTCACAAGGCGATAAAGACACCCCCTAGAAATCAACTTACGAGCTTTAATGTAAGAGATGAACCTACCCTTGACCACCACATCTGGACTCTCCCAATCAAGAATGGGTTCATTTGGAAATTGGAATTTGACCCTATAGGTTCTACAACCAATGAAGCATAGAAGACATGCAACCAATCCATCCCAAGAATGAGATCAAAATCAACCATGTCTACCATCCCAAGAATGAGATCAAAATCAACCATGTCTAACTAAACAAGTTCACAAGGTAACACTTTATGCAAGATGGAAATTGGATAACTTCTATAAATTTTCTAGCAATAATAGATGCACCAATAGGAGTAGGCACTTCGTATGACTCATGTAACAACTCGGGGTTAACATAGAACTTTTTGGCAACAAAAGGGGTGACAAAAGAAAGAGTGGCACCAAGATCAATTAATGCATATACATCAAAGTCAAACATGGGCTACTATGACCCCTACTACACTTTGGACACCAAACAATATGACCCACACTACAACACCTTGAGGCATTAGGAATCATTAGCAAAGCCCATCTTGGAAGTATGAAAAAACCCTTGGCAAAGGTGGTACCAGCCACCCATTTGGAACTTACCCTTAAAATGGGCCCTCTTGGCCTCATGACTCCTTCTCTTCCTCAATTTCTCCTCTGTCATTTGTTAGGCATAGATTATCAACTGAGACAAGTATATGTCATTAATTATCATAGGGGACGAGATTCTTCAGTCACCAAGTCGGAGACCCCCATGTCACGACCCAAGCCTAGGGCCTAGACGTGACCGGCAGAGTGGGAACCCAAAGGAACCCCAAACAAGCCTCATAGCATATCATTACACATCCTTGGTCGCAGAAGCATTATAAAACAACATAAGAAACATTAACAAGGGAAAATTGGGACTAAGGGAAAAGGACTTATATTAAAAAAGCTTGAATACCATAAGTATGAGAAAGCTCAAGCACGATATACATCTTGTCCAACAACATCTCCAACATAAAACTTAGTGGGGGCCAAGACAAGCAACCGGGCTCAGCCTTATAGTCAAAGCATACAAAAGGGAAGATAGTCTTTAATACATAGCATAGGAATATAGATCAATGTCCCCGGAATGGAGGACTCACCAATGTGTTCCTATATGGTAACATCATGTAGGCATAGAGTATGCATTAGTACGTCTGAATGTACTAAGTATGTGGGATGCAATGCAACAAGAGATAAGGGATGCAATGCAACAAGAGATAAGAATCATAAACCAAAATGCATAACAATAGGCAATAGACATAATATATAGCAATATGTCTTGTATGATCAATGCATAAGTAAAACATGCTTAAGTAATGCATGCTCATATAGGTTATTATATTTGTGGGATACACCAAGCTAGATTTCCAAAGTATGAAACCCTTGGTAGGTTGGTGATGATGCCGACCCATCACTTAGGTGGTGAGGTACTAACCCCTCACTAGGTTGATAAGTACAAACCCCCATCTAGGTTGGTGCTGATGTCGCCCTATCACCCTGGTGCCAAGGTACAAACCTTTGATAGGTTAGTGATAATACCGCCCTATCACCTTGGTGCCAAGGTACAAACCCCTTTGATGGGTTACCAAAGTACAAACCCCTTGATAAGTTAGTGATGATGCCACCCCATCACCCTGGTGCCAAGGTACAAACCCCTTGATAGGTTAGAGGATGGTCACACCCTACCTCCCATGGTGATTGAGGCATACCGTTCAATTGGTTATGGTCAATCCAACACTATACAGAGATATGTCATTTACATACCTTCCTTATACCATTGTCATAACATCATATGCATACTCTTATTTCATCATCATAACATCATTGATAACATTTCTCATAGCTCATTTCATCATCATAACATCATTCATAACATTTCTTATTTCTGATTTCATCATCATAACATCATTCATAACCTAAGACATGCTTTGGACCTTCAACTTCCTCAATAAATCATAACAAGACATTTTATCAAACACTTGGCAGGTGTGTAATGGGGGTAAAAGACCATGCAATTAAGAGATGAAATCATAAGAAAATCTATAGTAAAACCACCAATCAACACCTTGCAACACCCTCAAGACATACAATCAAAGCCCTTATAAAATCCAATATTAGATCCAAGATTTAGAGCTCAATACATGCTAAAACAACCATACTTTTAAGAACTAAAATCACTGTCCAGTAAACATCTCAATATACAAGACCTACATGTAAAATCAACTTTAAATCATGTAATATTGGTAAAAAGAGAGTTTAGCAACCATGAATGGAAGGACGTAATGGTTCAACACAACATACCTTAGCTTTGGAGAAGTTCTTGATGAAGATTGAAATGGAGGCTTGAAGCTTGAAGATAATCCTTAGATCCAGAAGAGATTTGGACATTTGATTTTGGAGAGAAATATTAGTATAAGGGTTTGAGAGAGTATTTCATGAATATAATGAAGAACCTAAGGGTTTTGGGACCTTGAATGAGCTTAAAAACATCAATCTAGAGATTAGAAAGGGTGGGAAAGGACCACAATAGCCCTTCCTGAAAAGCTGTCTAACGATTGTTACGGGCCCCATTACGACCCATAGCTTGCACTATGACTCGTAAGACCCCACACATGACCCCTAGGATCAATTTTGAAGTCTATGGAAATTGCTACGAGCCTGACCTACGAGTCGTACCCCGACCTACGACTTATAACAGTGGGCTCGTAGTGCAACTCTGCACTGACAGTCTTTAGTAAAATGACCATAACTTTTGATTTCGAACTCTGAATGAGGTGAAACAAAGTGCGTGGGAAAGCTAACTCAAAGGGATTTCATCTGACATGTTGTTGGCCACCCAGTTCTAAGTGTACTAAAAGTTTTGCTAGGGTAAAGTTGACCCTTGCATGAACCATCACCCAAAACTCAACTCTTAGGGAAGTCTTGAACTCGTTTAGGTACTAGGAGTCTCCCATGAATCTAATACACCCCCAACCTAACCAAATGAGGCTTCAAACATGGATACAAGAGCATGGAGTTATGGGGTGTCAGAATATCTCCCCCTTGGGAACATTAGGCCTCAAATATGGAAGAATAAGGCTCGAAAGGCTTGAATTAGAACACGAAACTTCCAACCATAAGATCCATTTCATAGCGTACTAGTTGAAGAGCATAATGTCGTTAAAAATCATGCTGAAATGTTTTTAAATCATTCAAAACATCATTTTCAAAATCTTAACATAAGTGTAAACTCACCATGTATTTGCCAACTTAAACATGAATGCATATGAATGACATAGGGGCCGAAACATAAGACTTGGAGTCATAGAAATGACTTCACGTATTATCATAAGCTTGAATCGAATGAAAGAAATATGGATATTGCTTCTCTATGCCTGCACCGGCTTCCCGAGGGACACATACAAATAGATGACTCCTCCAAAAAAGGGCCTTGGTGAACACCATATCATTATCATTCAACTTCTCCATTCACCCATCCACATCTCCACCGAGACCTTCTCCCAAGTCAACTTATCCTCTACAGCACCCACAATCTCACGGAGTGCTATAGCACTAGAAGCACCAACACATCCCATTAACCTAGAAGCATAAAGAATCGAACTAACCCAACTCCTATCCATAGGCAATCCCAAAACTTATGAAACCCTACCAACTTGCCTCTACACTCTATATGGACTCACAATCCTCAACTTAATTGGCAACCTTAAATACACCTAACCTACTTAGGTTAGTGATGATGCCGCCCCATCACCCTGGTGACAAGGTATAAACCCCTTGATGGGTTACCAAGGTACAAACCCCTTGATAGGTTACCAAGGTACAAACCCCGTGATAGGATAGTGATGATGTCGCCAAATCACCCTAGTGCCAAGCTACAAACCCCTTGATAAGTTAGAGGATGGTCACACCCTACCTCCCATGGTGTTTGAGGCGTACCCCTTAATTAGTAATGGTCAATCCAACACTATATAGAGATATGTCATATACATACCTTCCTCCTATCATTATTATAACATCATATACGTACTCTTATTTCATCATCATAACATCATTGATAACATTTCTCATAGCTCATTTCATCATCATACCATTATTAATAACATAAGACATACTTTGGACCTTCAATTCCTCGATAAATCATAACCAGACATTTTATTAAACACTTGACGGGTGTGTAATGGGGGTAAAAGACCATGCAATTTAGAGATGAAATCATGCAAGAAAATTTGTAGTAAAACCACCAATCAACACCTTGCAACACCCTCAAGACATACACATAAACCCCCTCATCAAATCCAATATTAGCTCCAAGATTTAGATCTCAAAACATGCTAAAACAACCATACTTTCAAGAATTAAAATCACTGTGTGGTAAAGTTCTCAATATACAAGAGCCACATGAAAAATCAACTTTAAATCATGTAATATTGGTAAAAAGAGAGTTTAGGCACCATGGGTGGAAGGACTCAATGGTTCAACACTACATATCTTAGCTTTGGAGAAGTTGTTGATGAAGATTGAAAAAGGGGGCTTGAAGCATGAAGAAAATCCTTAGATCCGGAAGAGACTTGAACACTTGAATTTGGAGTGAAGTATTAGTATAAGGATTTGAGAGAGTATTTTATCAATACAATGAAGAACCTAAGGAGATTTAGGACCTTGAATGAGCTTAAAAACATGAATCTAAAGCTCAGAAAGGGTGGGAAAGGACCAAAATAACCCTTCCAAAAAAGTTAACGGCTATTACGGGCCCTATTACGACCCATAGGTAGCACTACGACTCGTAGGTTATCTCACATGACCCCTAGGATCAATTTTAAAGTCTTTGGAAATTGCTACGAGCCTGACCTATGAGTCGTACCCCGACCTACGACTCGTAACAATGGGCTCTTAGTGTAACTCTGCACTGGAAGTCTTTAGTAAAATGACCATAACCTTTGACTCCGAACTCTAAATAAGATGAAACAAAGTGCATTGGAAAACTAACTCAAAGGGATTTTATTTGACATGTTATGGGCCACCATTTTCCATGTTGCTAAAAGTTATGCTAGTTTAAATTTGCCCCTTGCATGAACCATCACCCAAAACTCAACTCTTAGGGATGTTTTGAACTTGTTTAGGTACTTGGAGTCTCCCATGAATCTAATACACCCCCCAACCTAACCAAATGAGGCTTGAAACATGGATACAAGAGCATGGTGTTATGGGTTGTCACACTCCATCACAAACTTATTCATCCTAGATCTAGGATCGGCTACCAAATGAGGAGCATAGTTTGAAAGTTGATTGAACTTGAGGGCATAATCCTCATACTCATTGAACCTTGCTTCAAATTCATAAACTCCACTAATTTAGCCTCCCTAAGCTTATGAGGAAAGAACTGATTAAGGAAAGTCATTTTAAACTCCTCCCAAAGCACCACATTACTATTTCCCTTCTCCCCCTTTTATTGGTCATACCATATTTGGGCTACCAGTTTGAGATGGTATGCCACCAACCACTCCTTTTCATTCGGCCGAACACTCACGATAGTCAAAATCTTGTAGACCTCATCAATGAACTCTTGCAGATGTTCATCTACCTTTAACCCATAGAACACCATAGGATTCATCCTCATGAAGTCCCTTACCCTAGCTCCTAGGGTAGTAGCATGAGGGGCTTGGGCCCCTTGGTTGAATTGACTGGCCACAACTTGGGCAAGCATAGTGAGAGCATCCCAGTGCTCACCATTGGTAGGTTGCTCCTCGGGAGTTTAGGCCCTTCTTCCTCAAGTGTTAGGCATGATCTAGCATAGTAAAGAACAATCACTAAGGGGGACAAAACTTACTATCTGTAGCACAACTTATAACATGAAGAAGGGAAACAATTTCTAAAACGTCTCATAGCCTCCTACTCATAGTTGTGGTGCACAACACAACTATGAATAAGACTCTAATCAACGTGGTGTGTTGTACTGTGAGAATCTAACAACCTAGTGCTCTGATACCAAGTTGCTCACGACCCACGCCTAGAGCCTAGACGTGACATGGCGAATGAGGAACCCGAAGGAACCTTAAACAAACCTCTTATCTTATCATCACATATCATAGGTTGCGAAAGCATTTAAAATGACATATAGAAGTAGAAATAGGGCAATGAGACTAAGGGGAAAAACTTGCATAACATCATAATCAAGAGACAAAAGAGTCAAAGCTCATATCATTGATACATAGCATGTCCAACAACACCTCTACTACATAGACAGAGCGGGGGCCAAGACAAAGCAACTGGGCTCACCCTCATAGCTAAAGTAAACAATAAAGAAGAGTGTCTCAATACATAATAAGAGAAACTTAGACTAAGGTCTCGGAAGTGGGGACTCACCAACTAGCTTGAGTAGTACCGAACTAGCCAGGTGGAGGAGGAGGATGATCAACTTGTGCACCGGTTCCTACATGGTGATATCATGTAGGAAAGAGTATACGTTAGTACATTTTAATGTACTAAGTATGTAGGATACAATACAACAAGAGATAAATAACATGATCAATATGCATAATTTAAGCAATTAACTAACATATAACAAGATGACATGCATGTGTGATGCTTGTAGTAAAGGCATGCTTCATATATTATAATACAAGTGTGAAAATGGACCATATTATGGTGGATTGTTGCACCCTACCACCCATGGTGATTGACGTACAAACTCCTCAATAGTTACTAAGGTACAAACCCCTTGATGGATTGGAGGATGGTCACACCCTACCTCCCATGGTTCCAAGGTACAAACCCTTTGATAGGTTAGAGGATGGTCACACCCTATCTCCCATGATGATTGAGGCATACCCCTGAATTGGCTATGGTCAATTCAACATTATATAGAGAAATACCATATACATACTTTCCTTTCGTCATCATCATAACATCATATAAATACTCTCCTTTCATCATCAGAATATCATTCATAACATAAGACATGCATTTCCTTCTATTCCTCAAGAAACTGTAATCAAATATTTTATTAAACACTTAGAGGGTGTGTAATGCTAGTGTAAAATCATGCAAAATCAAGAGTGAAATCATGATGGAAAAATCAGCGTAAAGACATAATTAGATACTTAGTAACACCCTCAAATAATATACATCAATACCCTTCATCAGTCCCCACCATAAACCTTAGATTAATGGCCCCAAACATAGCAAAATAGTCACAATTTCATAAATTCTTCATCAGTCCCCACCATAGACCTTAGATTAATGTCCCCAAACATAGCAAAATAGTCACAATTTCATAAATTCCAACATAGTGTGCAGTGACTTTCATAATAAATAAGACGTATGAGTAAATTAATTTTAACTTATGAAATTTTTAAGAAAAGGCAGCTTGGGTATCATGGGTGAAAGGAACCCATGAAAGAAATCCACATACCTTAGTTTTAGAGATGAATTTATGAAGATTGGAGATGGAGACTTGAAGCTTGAGAGGAAATCCTTAGATCTGGAGAGGGTATTGAGACTTAAGTTTAGGAGATAAAATATTGGCTAAATGTTTGAATGAGTATTAGGTAATGATATGAGGGTGATAAATGGTTAAGTATAGGTATTTTTACTTTGGAGACACTTAGGCGCAAGACTTCAAAGTCTTGGACCGGAAGGAAAATAAATGGACAAAAAAATATATATGTCTGCATCGCAGATAGCACGCGAAAATGAATTCCTTCATCTGCACACCCTTGGCACGTCGTGCCAGGGGCGCGAAAAGCACTATGGAAATCGCCACTTGGAAAATTGAAATTGCTAATCGTTTGCTCTAAAATTGGGGTTAAACCCTTTTCCCTCTAATTTTGACCCACTGAACAAGAATATGAAGTCAGATTTCTGATATTGTGCATGAATTTTGAGATATATGGAAATTATAATCCAGGCATTTCCGGCACTTTTTGGGGTCATTTCAGTATTCTTGAAGATAGTGATGCCCTGACCGTATAGAGAGTTATACTTATTGCTTTGTTAGGAGAATCACTT
>JAOTQR010024589.1:0-16743 GCA_025774065.1 Solanum ossicruentum
TCTGAGTCTCCTCCCACCGTTCTTACCCGAGTTTTGGCTCCATCGTACATGTTCTTAATCGCCCTGATATATGCCACATGGACACCTTTCACCTCTAGACACCTCCATAAGACATCCCTTGGGACTTTGTCATATGCCTTCTTGAGATCAATGAACAACATATGAAAATCCTTCCTTCTTTTCCTATATTTCTCTATTAACCTCCGAACAAGATGAATTGCTTCAGTAGTCGACCGCCTCGGCATGAATCCAAACTGGTTCTCCGAGATAGATATTACTCTTCGCACCCTCATCTCCACTACTCTCTCCCAGACCTTCATAGTGTGACTTAACAACTTAATACCCCTGTAATTGTTACAACTTTGAATATCTCCCTTGTTCTTGTACAATAGAACCATTGCACTACTCCTCCATTCATCAGGTATCTTGGCAGTCTTCATAATAACATTGAACAGTCTAGTCAACCACTCAATGTCATCCTTGACCATGTTCTTTCAGAAGTCTACCGGAATCTCATAGGGCCCGATCGCCCTCCCCCTCTTCATCCTACTAATAGCCCATCTTACCTCCTCAATTCTGAACCGCCTGTAATACCACAATCACGATGGTTTTCGGAGTTTGCCAACTCACCTAGCTCAATATCCCTATCTCCTTAAGAGTTTACGGAAGTAAGCTTGCCACCTTAATTTAATGGAAGTGTCATCCACTAACACCTCGCCCTCTTCATCCTTGATGCACTTCACTTGGTCCAAGTCGCGAGCTTTCCTTTCTCTTACTTTAGCGAGCCTATAAAATCTCTTTTCCCCGCCTTTATCACTTAGCTCTTCATAAAGGCGCTCAAACGCTACTGACTTAGCATTTGTCACCGCCATCTTAGCTTCTGACTTGGCCGTCTTGTAGATTACCTTAAGCTTTTGGTTTTCATCTTCATCCCTACACTCTAACCACTCTGTGTGAGCGACCTTCTTATCTTTCACTTTACCTTGGACTTCATCATTCTACCACAAATTAAGGTTTTTCTTATTATCTTATCATGTGCTGGAAAATCAAGCGCATCTTTTTCATCCAACTGGTCCTGAATTTTAATGAACGTTCCCATTTATGTGGAGACCATGTATTAGTAGAATTTTTTGTCTACTTCTTCATTTGGAAAGAGACGGAATGTTACTGTACCTCCGTAGGCTACATACTTGTTAGCTAGTTTCTTCAATGGTGGGATGACTTGTTCAGCAGTTCTGGCCTTGTCCTGTCTATTGTATGTTGTTACAGATATTAAGAAAAGAATATAGTTCCCAAAGGTTCTGTTTACTAATATGACAGGAAGAGAACTCATACAAGAAACTAAACAATGTGGTTGAAGTGTCTAATTTTTGAACACGTGCATATTGAACTGACATGCTTACTTCAGTTCATGGGATGATGAAATATGAGATATACCTTCCTCTCTATAGCCCTGGGCCTTTGATCTAATGGTAAGAGCGCAACATGTGATGCATGGATTAGACGCAGATCACTAGTTCAAGATTACCACAGAGGGAAGTTGGGTATTTAGCTGTAGAAGGGTAGAGGGGATGTACCCATTATCTATCGAGTTTCAAACCATGTGCTCATTGACCCTGGGAGATGTCTCTGTATCAATAAAATTAAAAAGAAGAGAGATATCCTCCTCTCTTTCCGGAGCCTCTAGCAAAGGAACTAGTGGGTGTAGAGTGAGATCAGGCTGGGTTACCTATCTGATAGAAAGAACTGTACCTCCTTCAGCCATCAACACTCTTTTTGTGGCTTGGTGGAGGCATTGATCTTCTTCTGTCAAACTAAAATATCTGACCTTGACATTCAAGTCTCATAATTCAACAGTCATATCTGAAAGAACCAATTTTGAGTTCTTGACGAAAACTGACTGAATGTGATATCTCCCCGTTGTTTTCTTTTATGGTAGATATGAATATAGTCCAGAAAGCTCATTTGACAGTCATTATTTCAACTTCCTCTTTTTGTTCTTTTGGTTCTCATCCTTCCAACTTGAAATTGCTTCAATAAAGACATCATAAAGTTTTAAAAATTGTATTTATGGCATCCCAAGGTGAAAACAATATTATGGTAGGTGAAAAGGGGTCGTTGCTGTCCAGAATTTCAACCAGACTTACAGACGCAATACCATTATATACAATACCTTTTGTAGGCCCAACCTGCAAAACTGCTTATTCTATTACAGATATGTGAGGGAAAAAATGCTCTATAATAGCTCTATATTTGTAGCAAGTAGAAATTTCCTCCGGTTGATGTAGCTGCAATGCTGCTGACACATAACACGACAACTTTAGTAATAGAAGTTTCTAGCACTGGCTCATCTGCTTTAAAATTAGCTGTTGAACTTTTGCTCGGCTGTGCTCGTTGAAACCTGTAGTGTCCAAAGAAGATTTTATCAAGTTTGAGTAAAAATGTATGAATGCTTTAAAAGCCTCGAGAATTTTTTTGTATATTCTATATAGTATCTGAACAATTATAATTATTAATTGTTGGTCTCCAAGAACACCATCTTCAATACTCCATGAGCGGCCAAATAAGGGTTGGTTGATCATATCACTGTGGAGTCAACTTGAACAAGTGTAACTTGACCCAATTTGAGGGGAGGAGAAGAAATTTGTGGACCTAAATCCTTACTGGATTCATTGCATACTTGTACTGATAGGTTTTATTAAATTCCTTCACAGTGACATGTTGATAGAGTGGAATGATAGAGCCGCATGAACACAGAGGATTCATATATCAGTCCTAACTAATTTTGGATTAATAATTGATTGTGACGTATGTTAGGAAACAACCTCTCTACTTCTATGAGGTAGCGGTAAGGTCTGCGTACAATCTACCCTACCCAAACCCCACTTGTGGGATTTCACTGGGTATGTTGTTGCTGTTGTTGTAATTGATTGTGACGTATCAGACTTAATACTATGGAGCCTTTAATCTTTTTTCTGGAACAGACATGTGCTGTGTAAGGGGAAGGAGCACTACATATGCACATTGCTACCATCACCTCTGAGACTATTACTAGTGCTATTTCTGTAACTGTTTCAAGAAAGAAGAGTAAATGAAACACTTCCTTATGAGCATCAGGTTATACTGGTTATGTAGTATTATTGGAAATCAACTCAAAGCAAAGACTGCTAGAGCAAACACTGCCTTGATTTAACTTGCAGGAACCGTTTGCACGCATTTTAGATTTCTCTACATTTTTATTCCTTTATACCAAGTGCTAGCCAAAATCAACTCAAAGCAAAGACTGCTAGAGCAAACACTGCCTTGATTTAACTTGCAGGAACCTTTTGCAGGCATTTTACATTTTTATTCCTTTATACCAAGTGCTAGCTTCTCTATCTCTATGAGGTAGTGGTAAGGTCTGTGTACATTTTTACCCTCCCCAGACCCCGCGTGTGGGATTCCACTGGGTATGTTGTTGTTTTTATACCAAGTGCTAAATTAGAGATATTATTAGTGGGCTAAACTGCTTTAGATTTGTCAACTGGAATGTGGTCCGCAAAGGTTAAAATGTGTGTAGTGGCTCCACTGGAGCGTTTTATACTGCATTCCAGAATATTCAAGAGAAAGGAGCAAAGAGACTACCCATGTGGTGCCTCTTAAGTAATTTGCTTGGAAGGCTAAAGGTGCTTATTCTCAGTTAGTAAACCTTTGCTATATGATTCTTGCATAAAGAAAATACAGGGCATGCTGTCTTAGAGTAATTTGTTTGATCGTCAGGTCCTGCTCTTGGGAGTCAAAGCTTAACAGGTTACATTTTCATTCCTTTGGTTGTTTTTCTAAGCCTACATGCCATATGCAGGTCCTAGTTGGTGTTCTATTTTGAAAAGGGAAGTTATATAAGACTTGATTAGAAATTTGCACTACTATTTTCCTCCTTCAATGTTACAATTCATTATCTTCTGTGCTATGTTTCCAAGATGAACAATGAGACTATTCCTGTTAACTTAGGATTAAATCCTGGTATTTTAGGAGTTAAACTGCAGAATTTTGAAAGTGGCGGAATACTAGTTCATCATTGAGTGCAACATGAAACATTGAAGGCTTTATACTAAGGAGGATTTTAACTTACCCCAACCGAGGTCACAAAATTGCACACTGCACATTTCACTGATCGTGCCCCATATTGGTACATCAGCAACATGCGGCAATTTCCACAATTCACATGTGCTACCTGATTTGCTGTGACGATACCATTTTATTCTTACTTTTATTAGCATGGACATGTAACTAATGAATTATGTGAAATATCTCCATACATTTCAAAAAGTTGTAGTCACTTTACCTTCCATAGCTAAATTGACTGTGTGACAGCACGAACATTGCACGCTTGTTGCTCCACGGATGTACATTAGTAATGTGTGGCAGCCTCCACAAACCAACTGAGCCATCTCAGTGCCTGTTTAAAGTCCATAACATGTAAACGGGTTGTTGCTTAATCCTAATACAACTTTAGGAGCTCAAAAAAAGAGTTAAAATACTGTCAAGTCAGCTTACAGAGAGCTCAACAGATCAAACAATTTGGTAGAATGCTGGCGATGGAATCTGATATGGAGAGTCTAGATTCCTAACAAAGTTGCATGTTTTGTACGGCTTCTAGCTAAAAGGGCGGTCCTTACTCAGGACTACTTAGCCAGGAGGGGTTTCCAATTATGTTTCAGATGTCACTTATGTGGTGAGCAAGCTGAGACAATCAATCATCTCTATTTACTCTGTAAATGGGCTGATCAACTTTGGAAAATTTTCATTAATCTAAGAGGCATGTGATTCCACAAGGATTAACTGATGTTCTAGTTAGCTGGAACAGGGAAGGAAGGTTATCCGGTCAGAAGGAGAGATGGAGGATTGTCCCAGCATGTATTTGGTGGATATTATGGAAGGAAAGAAATCAGAGATGCTTTGAAGACGACGGAAACCCCTTACAGAAGTTAAAGATTAATTATTTAGTTTAATATTTTGGTGTAAACCAGAAGGTTTAGAAGTAGAATCAATTTTTGATGTTCTCTATTATACTCAGAAAGGTTTTTAGGTCTTCCAGTTGTAATCACTGTTGGTTTGGGCGACCACACAGCTTGTGTAGGCATCTTATATTGATAATACTGTTTTTTATCATTCTCAAAACAAAAATGTTCCAAATAATGTGGAGGCTATAACGTGCATACCAGGAGGTGGTACTGCTGTGACTGCATTGCAAACTGCACAGCAAACAGATGTTGCTCCAACTGGGTAGAGTAAAAGATTTCTGCATCCAGAGCACACAAGCTGACTCTGTGTACCTGCTAGCCACCATGATTCTTTATAAGATATATGGTAAAACAAGGTAATTTTGGTATGGGGTTATTAACACTTTTTTCAAAAGTGGCTTGATTCTCCAGAATGTGAGGCTGTTTCACCAGAAAGCTGAAGTTGAATTCAGATTTATTAATCAATTAACAAGTTACTAGTCATTTCAATAAATAAAGTATTGGTGTCCCTGATCTTGTCTTAATTGATTTGGTCTATTTGATAAATACTGTTTGATCTATTTTTCACACTTGAGCTACAAATGCTAAATTGCACTTCGATGTGGATTTGAGTACTGGAGATTTAAGATATGAACTCTTGATCTTCCGACCGTGACAATCCATCTCTAGTTCTTTGTTATGCATGACCATCCTTTTTCGTTTCTTTCTGTGTTATTAGCAGGAAGAAAATAGTGAAGGAGAAATGTTGTACCGTTAGCAGGTGGCGTAAATGGTGTTGGTGGTGTAGGATATGGAGCAAGCGGAACTGGCATTGTGAAGTTAACAGAGGTAGTCTCTCCCAAAATCTCAAAAGCCTACTGCTTCAAAAACTTCGAACAGAGCAGCTGCTTCCATTTTTACTGTCTCCTGAAAAAAAATACGGAAAATTATACATTCTAGCAACTGAAAGGCCTGAAATTTCTGTGATGAAAGATGGATGTGAATACAAAGTGTGAAATAGGACTAGGAAAAAGGAGAACAGATGGTGAAAGCTATAACGAAGAACTTTGCATATTCATCTATTAACATATGCTACTTAAACATACATGATTTGTTACTGGTTCATCCGCTGAGCATTTGAAACATAGAGGAGCTTAGTCAAGTATTATGGAGTGAGGCATACACAGACCTTTACATATGCAGATGTAAAGACAGAGAGAGTGGGGGCGGGGTGGGTTGGGCTGATAGGAGAATGCGGGGGATAGATGTATCAAAGAGTAAGAAGAAATGGTGGTGTTAAAATTGAGGCTTTTTACCATGTTCCCTTGCATACTTTTTTTTCTTGTAAGGTACAGTGTAGCTTTCATTTTCTTTTTTGGTTTTGGCTAGATTATGGTGAAGTTCTATTTCTCTTGCTGGTATATCAAGATCAGTTTTGTCAGGAAACTTTGGGCCCCCTGTCTCTTCTCTATCTTAGTTACTCTTTCTCTCTCATACATTTAGTGCAACTCACTGCATGCATGTGAGTGATGAGATGAGTTAGTTTTAGCCAGGTATTCCTTTCTTCTGGGGCATTGGACAACTCAGCTTGGGCCACGTAATTCAAGCCGGGTTTATTTTGGTGTCCCAGCACAAAACAAAAATAAGTGTCTGGTGATTTCTTCCTATCCGTCTTAAGTTTTTATGGACAACGTTATTTGATAATTGTGTTGATGGAAGGTGAAAGTACCCGTTGAAATAGAGAAGGAGCAAAGCATAATAGGAATAGTGATACTTTTGTAGGTGGTGGTCCAATTTGTGCTGTCATTCCAGTGTGCTTGTCCTTCTCCACTTTCCATTTTCCATCTGTTCTCGAACCCTCCCCCCTCCCCCCAAATCCCTTTTTTTTTTACTTTGTTAGTTGTAGTAAAATAAAATAAATGATTACTGCCTTTGATATGCTTACGAGTAACGCAGCCTGTTCTTGAGCGCTATGGACTTTGCCTGTCAACTCTGATACGACCCAAGTAACTAACAACGTGTAACTTTCAGTTTTGTTATTGAATTTCCTCTAATGTGGTTTTTTAGTAGGGCCATTTGTTGTACAACAGTTGATAAGTGACTGCACACAATGGATCGGCCACCTCAAAGAGTAGTTTTAGGAGCACACAGGTTTGCAAGTTTCCGTGATGGTTTGAGATTCAGGGGGTACCCACTACGTAATCATTCATTCAATTGACTTTTGTCAAAATTTTATCTTGTGGCTTTGGTGGTGAGATAGATACACCAACTGAAACAGTTTTACCAGATTTGATTTGTTTCTGGACTGGAAATGCACTATGTGTAGTGATTCACTTTACAAGGTGGATCTGAATTTGTGGCCTCACTAACTTGGGAGGCTGGTGGTCTTCTTTTTTAGAACATGTATAACAGTTTCACATCAATCACAAGTTCAAAATACAGTATGATACCTCATTATGTGTATACGTAGAAGTATTGGGGTCCCATACTGTTTTTTAGTGTCTTGGATAACTCTTTATTGTGCACAGGTTTGTACAGCTTATTGGCTTTCCGTTATTTTCCTCTATGGTGCACAAGGGTATGGTCCAACGATTAATGAAGTGGGATGAAAAATCATAAAAGATCAACGTTCAAATTTCAGCGGAGAGCAAAAGACGGTGATAGATACCTTGTGGAATAGTTGAGATACACAAACTTCAGTGTGGACACAGGTAAGACTTTATCAAATATATTAGCTAGATTCATTCTTATCAAAATCTTATCTGTTGAATGGACAACTAAAAACATAAAAACCAGGCTTGCCCCTTGTTTAATTTTTAATCCTAATGGATAAATTCTAAGATAAGCATAGAGAGATATTTTGAGTGAAGTGTAGGGCAACTGTATGATGCACAAACATTTAATTTACATATGCAAAGTCACAACAAAGGAGTGCAAGACATTTAATGAATTTTGATTTATTTGATACGCATAAAAGGAATAGAACTCATGCAAGTAAAGTCCACTATTTCACACTCAGAAAATTTCCCAACTTAAGTAAAAACATCATGTATCTTCAAATTCATTTCTTCTAGTTATAGAATGTGTGTCTAAAGGGGGAAAAAAAGGAAAGAAATCTATCTTCTTTCTCAAACTATGACGTGTCATTACATCAGAAAAGTTGAGTTTGGTTATTTCTATAAATTAAAAAAAATGCAAGGTATGGGAGTTTATTAGTCATTTTCTTTATGACAACAACTAGAGAATGTGGTCCAGTTTACAGAATCTAAGCCAATCTGAAAAATCAGAAGGTTGCTTCTTACAAACTTTTCTTTTAAAATATTGTTTTATTTACGTGACACTCTTTGATTTAACATAGTATTTAAGATTTTTTTTTAAAAAAAATTGTGATCTAAAATCATTTTTATATATTTGTTTAACTGAGAATCATTTCACTAAAAATAATGAGCAAATTTTAAAGGTAAATTATTTTTAATTAGAATAAAATGATTTTTTTTTCCGAATAGATAAAAAAAGGACCGAAAAATGAGACTCCGTGGCTAGAATTAAAATATAGTTAAAATTGGAGAGCCATATGTTACTATATATATATAATATAATAAAGAAAAAGGAGAAAAGCTTAATCATTGAAACATTATAGTGCATCCAATTGCCCACACCAGCAGTCCAGAAGTTTGATTAAAAATATTCTTCAGCATCTTCTATGAAAATATACAATACTGAAATTTTCTGTTGGCCAACGTTTCAATAAGATCATTGAAAGTTTCCAGTTTTTGATAGCAATAAAATTCCAAAAAAATTGGTTTCGATAGAAAGCAAAATCTAGCAGCAGTACATTAAAGGGAAATGTTCATAAATTGTCTAAGTTTGAAATTTAATATGATGAAATTGGTATATTTTATATAATTACATGATATAACTCCGGCTATATGACCTGGAGGGGAGGAGGAGAGAGGCGAACGAGATCGAGAGAGGGAAGAGGGAGGAGAGAGGCGAACTATATATATATTTATCAAATTTTATGTATATATCTGTTAAATAATTATATATGTATAACTAATATACATATGTATTTGTATATTTAGCAAGCGAGATTGAGAGAAGAAGGGAACAAGCGAGCGAGATCGAGGAGGGAGGAGAGAGGGCAGAGAGTGGAGAGAGTTGCGAATTGTTTGTGTATGTCTGTCTTATTGACTAATTAATTGTATATATACAATTGATATATATGTGTAATTTTATATCTGACAAGAAATTGTGAGAGAATGGAGAAGCGAGATAAAATAGCAACAAAAAGTCTAACTATAACAATAAAACTCTAACTATAGCTTTAAATTGTAATTTTTTTCAAACTATAGTGCTATAATATAAATAAATATATCATATCTTTGCCTATTTACATAGTTTTTCATTAAAAGTTCCATATTTTGATAACAATAGACAAAAAAGATCATTGTAATTTTTAATGGGTAACTTACATAAATCCTATATTGAAGTAAAGAAATTTCAATTTATCCCAACCTTTTTCATAAAAAGATAATTATGCGGATACATTGTCATTTTTCGGATACACTAACTCCATACATGATTCATAAGTCATGATACATTCTAATCAATATCTGATGCAGTGAATCAGACATATGTTAACTATTTTATTGCAATAAATCATATTATATGATTCATTGTTATATAAACATATCTAAGTAATGTGAATACACTGGCCACTATGCGAATACCCTGACACTCATACATGATTCATAAGTCATAATTCATTGTAATCAATATATGATGTAATGAACCAGTCATGTGTTAAACTATTTTATTGCAATAAATCATATTGTATGATCCATTGTTATACAAATCTATATAAGTTGTCTGATAAATTGAATCAAGCATGTGGTGTATCATATATCTTGATTCATTTTTATGAAAACTTGTTTGTATTCAATGCAGAGTATCTTAACACATGATACATCATTATTGCATGATTCTTGATTATACAAATCTGAAAACCAAAACAGCCGAACAAATAATTACAGAGACGAAATTATACTTCAAATGCAGCCATAACTGATGAATATCATCAGGATTCATTTGTGAAACTTAATTAAAATTACAACCATTACAGGAATCAAACATAGAGTCAACAAATGCGAGATCTGAACTCCAATTGGCTCACCACAACTCCAATAAATCTGGTAGCCTCCTACTCTGCTGGATTTGAACTCCGACTGACTCTTCTTCTTGAGTATCGACAACTCCGTCCATGGCAACGGTGAAAGAGAGAGAGGATAAATTGGAGGAAGAGCTCTTTCTCTTCTTTTTCTCTCTTCTATCACTGAAACTTACTTTTCTTCTTCTTATCACTGAAGCTTAACTTTTTGAAAATGACAAATTTGAGCAGAAAGACTCCATTATATGTAAAAGCGTTGTGCTTAAATCGGGCCTAAATAAAAAAAAATATAAATTTTTAAAATTTATAAAAATAGTAAAGAATATTTAAAAATAATTTAACATAATAAGGGATTTTCGTAAATTTTTTATTTTTCATTAGGAAATAAGTTGCATTTTAAGCTACCTTATTTAGATTAAATTTTGTCTCGGTAAATAATGTATAAGTTCTTACAAATTTCAAAAAATTGGTTGCGGTAGAAAGCAAAATCAAGAAGCAGTACATTAATTGTAAATGTCATGCGTAAGGTTAGTTGATCAACATGTTAAATATGCATTTTTTCCATTATATTAATGAAGAAAGATTGCAACTTATAACTTTTTTGTATAATTTTTAACTATTTAAATTTTTTAGATTTTAAATATTAAATTTAGTTACTTCAATTTAATTTTAAAATTTAATCAAATTGACCTCGAAAAATAAAACAATAACAAATGAAAATAAACAAAGGGAACATATATCGCAAAACAAAAAGTATTTTAGACATCTATGCAAGTCTATTCTCTCCCAATAATGGCGACATTAGATTTAAAAAAAACAAAGTTATTTGGGGATTGTGCCCGGGCAAGGGAGGGTGGGGGTGGGAGGTATATGTTGATTTTTAGCTTATTTTCCCTTCGGTGGGTGGAAGTTGTGGACTTGTGGAGTGAGTGGGAGATCCGATCACTAAGGTTGTGATAAAGTGTTAACTATCGATTCATTCTGAATGAGAAGTTTCGGATTCAATTTTTTACAATGAAAGTCAGTTTTATAGAAAGTGTTTTATTTAGTAAAGCAAATTTTTTAATGTAAATTCGGATCAATCAAACACAAGACGAACACGAATAACATCGCAGATTAATTTTTTTTTTAAAAAGGGCAAAATAGTCATAAAAGTGTTGTGGAGCAAAATAGAAGATTCTAACAATAGACTTGCTTTGTTGCCTACACGCATTTAGAAACATAGCGACAATTTCAAGTTTATGGAGAAAAGGACAGTACTTACTCCACAGTAATGTGTGAAGTCTATCAAGTCTAGAGATTAACGACAATGGGGTATGGCCAATGAACCTTTTTGTGTGATGGTCCGAATTCATTAATTCATGGTGTTCATGCTTCAATTTGAATTTGTCACTTACTTCCAACCATATGTTATATTGATGTATTTCAATATAATAAGTATTAGTTTTTGAAGTTAAATATACTATGCGATTAAGTTATACATATATCTTCATTTTTAAAATGATATGCATTATTCAAGAACTTAATCATTTCCAAACAATATACTCCTTTCATCACATTTTATGTGACACCTTTTGATTTGACACAATATTTAAAAAAAAAAGTAAGAATTTTAAAATTTATGGTCTAAAATTACTCTGAGAAATTTGTGTGATTAAGATTCATTTCATTAAGGATATAAGGGAAGTTTTAAAGCCAAAATATTTAGAGTAAGATGACATTCTTTTGAGAATGGATTAAAAAAAAAAAAGTGACACATAAAATTAGACATAAAGAATAATAAATTTTTTATCCTAACAAAAATTGTGCATAAAGATCCAGTTATGATATACCAAGGTATCTTATAATGATGAATTATTCAAAGAGCCTATGAAATTGGTTCTTGGAATTAGAAAAATACAGACTACAAATCAGACTAAAAGTGAAGGTAAATAAATTTGTTAATTTCCATGTCCTTTGTTCTTATTACTCCCAACCACGTTTACACCATACTTTTCATTATTTCTCTTTATAAAATCATAAATATATAGTGTAATTTATCTTTTAAAAAATAAAATTTCAGTAAATAAAAGGAAAAATATAAAAAAAGTTTGAATGTTTGAACTTTGAACAATTCAACTATTTTTGAACATTGAAAAAAATTTCAAAAATTCAATTAATTTGAGATGGAGAGAATATCATATATAGAGCCTACGTAAATATATTTTTATCCCAATCAAAATTTTCTTTTAATATATTTTTGAGAAAATTGCATATATATATAAAAATTAAAAAGTATACAAAAAAAGTAATACTATATTTACGTAAAAAATAGTTCTAAATCAGCGAAACCTACATGACTATACAGTATAATTTGTCAAAGTTGTAGAAAATATATGCTACTATACAATGTATATTACTTATACATGAGCTACACACTAATATACACTGACGATACATGCCTATACAACGAGGGCTGAATGCCAAAAATTATAACAAATAGCTAAAGGCCAGCCCAATGGCTACTTTTCATAATTAAAAAAAAAGCTATTTTTTGTGTAAATAATTTTTCTCAGTAGCTATCCCTATATTTTTTCTATCCAACTCAATATTTATATCTGACCTGATAATCGACGGTACAAAAATACAATAATCTGGAGTTCTCTTGTTCTGTTAATCACCCAACATTCAAGTGCGAAACCAAATTTTGCAGAACTCTAAAGGCACTTTAAAAGCATGCAGACCATTGAAGAAGTGTCCATGAACTTGGGCTTAATCTCCTCAAAGGAAATGGGTTTATTGAATTACTTGAATCGCATAGAACAATTATATTTATAAAAATATTTAATTAGGGTAAAAAGTAGGTGCCACGTAAGATAATAAGGAGAGTTAATTGTCCAAAGCCACATGTATATTCAAAGTTAGATGATAAGAAAAAATATATTTAAAAAGTATGATGAGGAGTATATATAATCTTTTTGTTGAAGAGGACAAGCAAATACAACAATAACATACCAAGTGAAATCTCGCAAGTGGAGTTTGGGGGAAAAACATCTCTCAAAGTAAATATAATCCTTTTATGTTATAACTATATAGGCAAAGTATAAAGACAACTATAACCCTTTTCCGTTATAATAGAGGCAAACTCCAGATTACAACTTAAGAATACAAAAGATTTAAGGGAAATTTCAAAAAGATGCAATTACATAATTTGCATTGCAAAAATAGTGCTCAAGACTGACATTACATATCTTTAGCCCCAATTGGTGTACAATATTATACATCTGCTATATAATAATGTATAAAATTTTATTTTATTTTATAAAGCATTTAAAAACTTGATATACAATATTATACAAAATTATAAAAGCTATTTATACACCCATATACAATATTATATGTTACTATTATACAAAAAAGGGATTTTACCTTCTTCCTTAAATTCAAGCATCAGATTCATCCAAAAACATCTCAAACGCCACACTAAATTACCCAAATTTCATATTTAGGCTCCTTAATATATAATTATTATTATTTGCAATGATACTCATTCGAAATAGAGCTTATTTGCAAAAATTCAATTTTCAAAATGTGAAGTTTTGAATTCAACAATAACTATGACTTCAACGAAATATCAACAATACTTCATAGTAATTAGTAACCTCAATAACAAAGATACATTAGTGACTTAATAAATTTCTCTCTAAGCAGGGGTCATTACTAATCATTTGATTATATATGCACATATGTGACTATTTATTTCACTCTAAATAATCAAAGTAAATAAATCAATTAATATTATCTCCATCACCATTGCAATGGCCATCTTCATTGGAAAAATCATCAACGACCCAGCTATAATCGAATTTCTATGGTAATAAAATTACACTTGAAAATTTTAAAGATGGACACAGAATAGAATGTGCGGGGAAGGGAGAATGTGCGTTTTGGATGCATAGGAAAGAGAACGAAAAGAGAGTTATTGATAAAATAGTGTCTAAATTTAGAAATTCTAGTCCATTTTGACAATGTAAATGAATCTATTATACTTTCAAGTAATTATTTTAAAAATTAATCTGATAAAATAAAATTAAAAAAAAAGTAATTGATCTCCTTTAATATGTTTTATTCTATACAAATTCAAAATTGATCGAATTTCAATATTTTTGATGCCGAATACCTAAAAGAAAGACTAGAGCCCAAAGGCATGGGCAATGTAACTTTTTCATACTTCAGCTGCAAAAGAAACACATTATTGAATTTCAAAGGGACCACCCCTACTTTTTCTTTGTACTTTTTTGGCCCTACTTTCTTTGTTTTTATTCTTAGATCCCAATTTTCATTTGGATATTCGTTATCCCACTTCTTGAAAAGCCATCCCACAATGTCTATTTGGGTTAACTAAGTCAAGGCTATGCCAAGAGGTCTTTCTTTGGTTATTTGGACTAAAAGAAAACTAATTAATATATTATTAGTTTTTTAATCCATAAATTTCACTTAAACATTTGAATTATCATTTATTTCAGTAAAATTCAATAAGTTATTCTCGTTATAACATGCTTGTAATGTGACAGAATATAAATTGAAATCATAAATAAAATATGAAGAAACAAATTTTATTGATAAGCATGTGAGTACAAATCTATTACTCCCTTGATTCTTCTCTCATGATATTCGAGGGTCGTTAGCAGCGTATTTTCCAAATGTATGATGACATATTTTGATTCTATAGGATATTTAAGATGTCTTTTCAAGGGAATATAATACCCTTTATATAGACATGAATAAGGATTTAGGATTGAGTAGTCTCTAAGAAACCCTGATTAAAATAAGACTATCTTGTAGAGTCCTACAAAATTTCGATATCTACAAATTGTAGAGTCCTACAAAATTTTGATGTCTATAAATGTCCCCTGCTTCAAGGCTTGTCAGAGTATAGACTTAATGAAACTCAAAGACAGAGCTTGAAGTACTCATTTTCCCATCATTGCTGGCTTCATATTTGCAAATTTGATTTATAGGAGGAAATGAAGGGCAGATTTGGTTTCATTGGGTGTGCCACTTTGTTTACAACAATCTTTAATGTGATAGAATATAAACTGAAATCACAAATAAAATATGAAGAAACAGATTTATAAATAAGCATTTAGGTACAAATCTGTTACTTTCTTGATTTTTCTCTCATGATATTTCTCCATGATTCGAGGGTCGTTAGTGGTGTATTTCCCTAATGTAGTATGATATATGAATATTTGAGATGCCTTTTCAAGGGAATATATTATTCTTTATATAAGAATGAATTAAGATTTAGGATTAAGTAGCCTTGAAGAAACCTTGACTGAAATAAGACTTATCTTGTAAAGTCTTACAAAATTTCGATGTCTATAATGTTGTTTTGCAATAATTTTTAATATGATGAAAAATAAATTACAATCACACATAAAATATGAAGAAATATAATTTTATTCATAAGCATGTGGATACAAATCTGTTTCTCTCATGATTCTTCTTTCTTGAGATTTCTCCATGATTCGAGGGCAGTTAGTGGCGTATCGTGATTTGAGGGCCGTTAGTGACGGTTTTCCTCGAACGTAAGATGATTTTGACCTTCTTGAGCCATATTTTGATTTCTTGATAAATAATCAGGATTTATGGGATATTTGAGATGTCTTTTCAAGGAAATATAATACTCTTTATATAGGTATAAATTAAGTTTATGGTAGAGTAGCCTCCAAAAAATCCTAGCTGAAAAATGACTAATTTTGAAGAGTCCTATAAAATTTCGATATCTATACATGTATGCGAGCTTTGACGACACAAATTATTCTAGTATACTTTATGTAACGTATTTTGTCAATATTATTAAAAACGGATTCAAAATTTAATTTCACATGATTATACCTAATATAATTTACAAATTACTTGACATAATTTAATCAATATTTTCAATGTTTACTTGAATTGGTTAGAAAGGAGGAGCTTAAAGGCCTTAAAGAATGCCATGAGGCCACAACCCCTCCCAACCCCCCAAAAGAATCAAATTCATAGCCAAATAATCGATCCTGAGGACACGAATTCAATGCAACAAAAATCATCTCAAAATTCTATCCCTAACTCTGGAGAATTGCAATAATAGAAGCAAAATTCCAAGAGCAAACTGCCAATAAATTTTCAAAATATTTCTCATTCACTGTTGTTGTATTTCATGATGTCTCACTTATTGAGAATAATAGGTCATTACTAGAATTACGTATCCATATATTTTCAGATGATTCCATCTTGTCGTTCTTGAGAGAAATCGGTCGGTGAAATTTGACTAAATTTCAATTTGTAAATAGTGTATATAAAATTATAGATTATTGTATATGAGTGTATATCAAACTTTAAAATGTTATTATGAAAAAATAAAATGAACGTTTTGTATAAATGGATCTTAAAACTTTGTATAATCTTGTATATTGGGTGTATAATTTTTTCATCATAATATTTAGTAATACCAACAAATATAAGGTATTAGTTATACATCATATGATATTAAATAATACTCCCTCTGTCTCATATTAACTGAATTTATAAGGTAATACACACATATTAAGAAAAATATTTAAAGAC
>JAOTQR010024619.1:0-16737 GCA_025774065.1 Solanum ossicruentum
TTCTAAGGAACTAAATATAAACAAGATATCTACCTTCCAAATATACATAAGGAAAATATACACAAGATATTTTCCTTTCAAATATACATTATAAAAATATCTACAAGATATATTTAACAGTTATAACAAACAACTCAAGCGTACCACCAAAAAAAAGCGTCCGGATGACATTAAGCATAGCTGCAGTTGGTGAATTTGCATTAACTGCAACTGTATTTCCTGTGGAAATGCTCTGCCTCAACAGACCACCAAATTTGTTGTAGAAAGCTATTTGTGCACATAAATTCACAAATCTGCACATTTTAGATAATAGTTCAAGTTTATTCTTTTTGAACCCATCAAAAGTTCCTCTTTCCCATCAATTGTTTTTACGTTCAATTCTCCCATTAGCAACTTCAAAATATTCTTTATAACAATATCACACCTCTTCAAGTAGTCAGGTGCTTCTTTTCGGAAAGAACATTAGTAGTTATGTAACAGTAAGGAATCAAGTGATATTGTGGACTAAATATTCGTGCCATCAAATTTATCTTGCAAGGAACTTTCTTTGTGAATTTTAGTTTTTCTTGTCTGCTTACGAGAGTCGTCTTTTGTTGTATAGATTGTTTGCGTGTTCATTGTATACAACGACGCCTGACTGTGCTCCTGAGTGAACATTATTTTTGCCTCTTGATTGCATTTCTTAAAGGTTTTCTGATATAGTTCATACTAACAATATGGATTTTTTTCCTGTATTCTATCATGTAACAAGTCCACTAATGTTCTCCTTGATGATGAGCTTGCAGTGCATATGTCAGATTGTGGTTTGGCACCTTTGATGTCATTTTATTCCATAAGACAGGTAATCCTAAGCTAATGCTTCTGATGATTAGTTAAATTTGAAGAAGAATCTTGAATCCAATTTCTCTTCTTCCCTCAAACTAGTAACAAGATCAATTTTGATTATAAGTTCTTTTATTGTGTAGATTTTCCTTATAAATGACTTTCTAGGTTTGTTAATCCATCTATTTATATGTATATATGCAAGTGTAAACACAATTGCACTTAAAAATCTTATTTCTTTAAATATCATCTCAGATTAAATGGTGCCACATAAAATGGGAAAGAAAAAGTATTTCAGGCTCAATTTCGAGGCCAAATATGCCAGGAAGAATGTGATATCCAGAGACAAACCACAGTACAATACTTTCTATGTTGGGAATACCAACTCTAGATGATATAGTTCAGACCATCGATGTATTCAAATAGAGGACCAATAGCCAAGCTCCGAGGATTGTTCCAATTATTGCCGACTATCAAGGCTAAGACAACCACGAAGACGGAACTAAAAAAGTACTCTCTTTTGATCATCTTCTTGGTTTTGGATAAGAAATAAGGGTGAATGACTTCAACTCTGTAGTTGATCAATTTTACAATCAAATTGAGCCTCTATAGAAAAGTAAGTTGCAAATTCTCCAACTTTGTTATTCAAACCAGATTTTTATGGATGCATGTAGTGATTCAAGAATGGAAGAGTTGGGTGAACTTTAAAATCTCCATGGATCCTTTATGAACTTTAGAATTCATAGCAGGGAAGCTATTAATGGAGACATGGAGGACAAGAAGCATCTTCAAGACTTATCTTTGTCATGGAGATAACGATTATCTATGAGAATAGCCTGCAAACACAGCTACAAGCAATAGCCTACCATATATGTATTATCTACGTCTATGTGTGTGTGTATATATATGCATGTGGATTTACCTTGCAAAAATCTTTCACATGCTATCTTTACCTAGTTTTAAGAGAGGAGTTTAGCACTATTTCTTAAAAAAAATGAAAAAGAGAAATGTCGAAGAGGATAATACTATTCCCACTACAAAAAAAATCGTAAAACGTTTATATTAAATATAATACAATATGACACTTTTCTATACGTCATATTAAATATTTCAATAGCGACGATTTTTACTTTAAATTACCAACCGTCATTAATATGTTCAATTTTTTTAAAAATTATTTTTCTCATTCTATTCTCCTTAATCGAAAACTTTGCTCCCTTTTCCTTAATTTTAAGAAATAAATTACAGCTCTTCTCTTTTCCTTATTAAGAAATAAATCAGTCCTGAATCAATTTTTTGTTTTAGAAATCATTAATAATAAACACTATCATTTTAAAGCTAAAGCAATGGACTCTATCATTTTAATAAAACTCTATTAAAACAAACATTTCTATGGAAATAAAGAAATAAATCATTCCGAATGTAAGGCAAGTACTATTCCTAAAAAGTAAATCTCCCAAATTCTTCAAATCTCCCGATGATTCCCCAAATCTTTCCCATAATTAGCTTCCAATCTTCTCCCCAATTTCTTCAGTAATTAGCTTCAAATTTTCCTCAAATTGTACATTGAAGGAGATTGCACTTGGTAATAGCTCTCAATTTTCTCTTCCCTGTCGATTGCTACCGTAATTAGTTCCCAATAGTCTTTTTTTGTTTTTGTTTTTTAATTTCGTTTCGTGCATGTTTGGAATTATAGATATTTGTTAGGGTTCAAGCTTTTGTTAGGGTTTTTCGTTCCGTTAAGTTTGATCAACTTAGTAATCATATGTTTTTGTGTCCAGGCATCAAAAATTGCTGATCGAAAGCTGCGGGTGACAGTAAATCATTTGATAGGTATCTCTTATCAGTGTAACTTTCCTTTCTATTGACTGTTTGAGCTTCTAATATTTTTACCGTGATATGTTATTGCTATATAAGTGACGTGCTTATTTAATAATCCGTTGTAATGATATTTTATGCATCGTAGTAACATTTTCTATTAGAAATACTTTTTGTTAATTGAAGTTCATGTATTTGATAGATACATAATCCTCTCAATATTTTTTTTGGCTGTCTCTATATTTTCTTTTTTGTTGTCTCTGTATGTTATAAGAAGTGATCTCTTATACATAATCCTCTCAATAGTTCATTTTATATTTATTTATGCTTGTATATTCAGTTTTACATAAGTAAGAAAAAAGTTCAGTGCCCAAAACTTAGATTCACAGTTAAGGGTAAATGTTACTAGCATGAATATACTAGTTATTCTTATTTATCATTTTGATATTGTGGTATACTGATATTATTGAACTTTAAGTTGATTGGTTATGTTGTCCTTTCTAGTCATGCTAATTGATAAATCCTTGATTGGCAAACCACATAACACTTCAGAATATACAGAAGGGATCCAAAAGTTTCTTGAATTTGCCTTTGAGAATGGTTCTGTTGATGGGCATTTAATTAAATGTCTTTTGCACAGAAGAAAATTGAAGAAATTCGAAGTCAAAGGCCAGAAAGTATTGCCGAAGTTTCACCTAATGATGCACTTGGTATAGTACTCGGTCCCGAACATTCGAGACGTGTCCGAGGGTTAGACTTGGGTGTTGTTCCAGCTATGGCATTCAAACAGACATCTAGGAGATTTAATCATGTTAATGTGACTTTATCTAGCACTACCGCTCCAGCGCCAGAGTTGCAACAAGAGGTAAAGAGCATGAAATCACAATTAAATGCGCTACTTACCTTATATCAAAGGACATAGGACATATCCCTGAAGAGTTTGCTCACTATTTCCAACTCCTCCACAGGTATGTCCACTATAAATATGAGTATTATTTGTATGAAGTCAATTTGTGGTACTCCCCTTGGAGCAGGAGGTATACCACTAATTTCCTCTGGGCTAAACACTTTAACGTCACATCTTTGTTCTGGTGAAGTAGCATATCTTTTCACCATGTTCATCCTTTTTGCTTGCTTGTAAGTTGTAACAGTAGTTCCAGTACCTGATGCCATTTTTCTGGATTTTGGAAGGCCGATGGTTGCAGCTGTATTGGTTTGATCAAGGAAAAATGTATTGTAGTGAATTTGTTGACAAAGCCAGCCTCTTTCTTCCACTGTAGAAATGCTACTTATTCTATAATCTTGTTCATATTTGTTGGTAGTAGCATATATTAAGTTCTGAAGTTTCTTCTTTTGTAGAAGAATTGGGAATAAGCTTCTACTAGTAATAAAAGAATGAGGCTATTTAAAGTTGAGCGTCGTGAGTGAAATTTTAGTTTGATGACAGAAAGGTAGAGTGTTCTCTCCAATAGAAGTTGCTATGCTTTTTGTAGGAAAATATGTGAAGAACTTCAAATTATTTTATGAAGTATGATCAGTTTGCTTGATGATAGTCTTTTGTTAATTAATGTATTTTTTTCAGGTATCTGATACAGGAAGTGGTGCTCATCAGTCACCAATTGGACTAAACATCGATTAGAGATCTTCATATGGATCAAACATCGATTAGAAATTATTTTAGAATTTTTTGTTTTCACATTCTCGCTGAATGACATTTTGAAATTAGTATTTCGATGATGTAATTTTGAAGTATCGAAGAGCATTTCAAAACTTTAGTATTATGATGATGTAGTTTTGAAGCACTTTGTTTTATGTGATGAATATTTTACTTTCTTGATTCTTGATGTTATTTAAAAATTACTAATTATATATAGGAGTTTAAATGTATTGATTGAATAAATAAGATGCAAATATGGATTGACAAAATTAAAAAATATAATATTCTTTTAACAAAATTCAGCAATCAACGAACTGAACTTTTACGGCATTTTAAAACCGTCGTAATGTATGGTTAAATAGTATTTATAGTATGGTGGTTATAAACTGTCACTATATACCAACAATAAATGTCGCATTATCAAATAAATATTACGGCGATTTTAATAATATATTATGATGATTTTTTAAAAAATGTTGTAATAAGCTAACATTTCCGCGGAACGCCGTTATAGTGCGCTGTGACGGTTTAACCGTCGTATTATGTTTGAAAAACCGTCGTAATACTCCCTATTTTTTTTAATGTCCCTCCGTCTTAATTTATGTAAGTTATTTTAACTTGATATTAGATTTAAGAAAAAAAGATTTTTAAAACTCATAATCTAAAATAAATTGTGGATATATGTGGCTAGAAATTATTTCATCAAAAAGCAAAATGAACATTTTAAAATTAAATTATTACGAAATATAAAAATATGTTATTTTATTTTGAACTAATTAAGAAAAATAAAATGAAATAGAGAAAGTAATTAATTAGAAAGGATGAAAGACGGAAAAAGTTTATGGGACCATAACGTCACTTATCAATCACACCATTTGTGGATTGTGCCTCCCATAATAAATTTTTTGATATAAATATATAAAGATTGACAAAATATAAAAATACTGTTAGAGCCCTTTTCAGATTGTCTTATTTTTTTAATGTGTTCAAGTTAAATTTTTTATTTTTTTTTACATAATTTTGTAATTTTTAGGTTTAAAAAGGTGTTTTTATGTAAAAAAAAAATCATAAATAAGAAATCATAAAATATGACTTATAACTTATAAGTCACACACGATAAATTCATCCATCACACAATATCATACAATTTTCACAATCTTCAACATTCATAGTTGTACCATGTTTCTTGTTGGATATGGGTTTAGATTTGAAGGTGTTAACACCTAATAATTTTGATGATTGCATTTGCAAGGCTGTTCAAAAAGAAAAAGACGAACACAAGGAGCAAAGGAAAGAAAATTTTATTGAAGCAAGTAAAAGAGAAGAATATCAGTCAGTCAGTTAAAGATTTTACCCAAAAATCAAGGAAGAATATTAAACTATCAAGATATACAAGAAAATGTATCCAAGAAGAATATCAATCGGTTAAAGATCTTACCCAAGAATCAAGAAAGAATATTAAGCAATCAAGACATACAAGGAAATGTATGCAAGCTATTTTGGAAAAATCTCCAATCAAGGAACCTTACAAATCTTTGATCGGAATAGCAGCTCTTCTTGAAGCACTTCTAGCAGGTCTCACTAAGAAGTGCCTAATTGCACGTGAGCAAAGATCAAATGGACAACTATCAAATTCCCGATAATATTCTTCAAGATGGTCACTGATCAAATCAGTCTCCTTACTTCAATGGTCAATACTACTCTCACTAGAAGAAAAGATTCAGACTCTTCGTATAATCCACTAACTTCTAGGCATGGGTAGTAACCAAAAAGGGAACCCAAGCCCATCCTTGGTGCCTCTGGAAAGGACTCTAATGGAAAAACTATCAATTTGGAATCATTCAAAATCACCAAAGAATATCAAGAAGTTGCAGACGGATGCGAGAGCACATCAACTTACTCTACTGTGTTGCTAGTGCAATAGACTATGACAAAATTTCAATTTGTTAGACAACCAAAGAAATGTGAGACAAACTCAAAGTTACTTATGAGGGAACAAGTCAAGTCAAAGAGGCTCGAATCAATACTTTGGTAAACAAGTACGAACTATTCAAGATGGCGGATGATGAAAGTGTTGAAACCATGTTCACACGGTTTAGCAAAATCATGAGTGAACTAAAATCACTTGGAACCCCAATGCCTTGCAAGTCAGAAAACTCATCTGAAGCTTCCCTAAATCTTGGGAAACCAAAGCAGCGATACTAGAAGATGCAGATCAGCAAAATATAACGTACGATGAACTCCGTGGAAACCTCATAGCCTATGAGCAAAACCGTAAGAACAGATTCACTAAGGAAGAGAAGAAGAAAACAGTCACATTCAACGCGGAGATTCTCGATGAAGAAGAATAGTTGGATGAGTTAAAAAGTGAGGGCATGTCCCTCATAACTTGTGAAGTTAGGAAAATGCTCAGATGGAGGAGACAGCGCTAACAGCAAGAATCCAGAACCAGTGAGTGAAATGATGACAGATGATACTACTGTAGAAAATCTGGACACATACAACAAAATTGTCCAGAACTAAAGAAAAGAAACATTCGAAGAAATGAAAACTCTAAGTCATTGGACACCTGGAGCAATGAAGAAGGATCAGAGGAAGAACCTACTAAGACTGCAAATATCTATTTTATGGCAATTGGAGAAACCAGCGAAGTAGGAGCTCCTAATTGTCCAAATTATTTGGAACTTCAAAATTCTATAGATATGATTGCTGATGAATCGTAAAAAGTCATTGATAAATACAATAAAATCTCTAGAGAGAAGGACCAAGAAATTCTTCTAGAATCAAGTCAAATAGAAGTCGACTTACTTCAAGAAGATCTTGATGATGTTAAGATGCGACTAAACAACATCCTAAAATCACCAAGTCATAACTTAATTCTATCCAATAACTTTTTTTGAATCTCATCACCAAAATTTTCTAAATCAAAAGAAAGAAATATTTTTAAACCCACCTATTTATTTGTGGTAAAATCGTTCACAAATCTTTCAACTGCAAACTCTCAAATCTGGCAAATGGATCTGGAGTCCAAAAGTCTCAATCAATAATTATCAAGGCCCAAAAGTAATTGTGTACCTAAAAAAAATTGAATTTATTGTGTTGCAGATACCCACAAGACAATTCTATAGAAAAGGGATGTGAGTAATTGATAACAGACGCTCTAGACATATGACCGGGAAAAAAGTAAACTTCAAGAGTGTAAAGAAACTCGATGGGGATTTCATAAGATTTTGTGACAATGCTAAAGTTACTGGTATTGGGACCATTACCATAAGTCTTTCTTGCAACCTTATAAAAGTAAGTCTAATGGACGGATTAAAGTATAATCTCCTAAGAATCATTCAACTATGCATGCAAGCTTTAAGATGCACTTCAATGCTATCAAATGTACCATTCGAAATCAGTAAAAAAAAATTACAATCATTGGAGAACAAGTAGAAAATATTTATCTACTAAATGATATGGGCATACCTACTCTTACATGTTTGATTGCTTTATCGAATGACCCCTCGATGTGGCACAAAAAACTTGACCCCACGAGTATGCACGCATTGGAAAACTCTCAAGACTAGGCTTAGCTAGTCATTAGTCTTCCAAAGCTAAAATTTGAGAAGGATCATCCCTGTGAAATATGTCAATTTGTCAAACAAACTTGATCATCGCGTAAAGTTTATGACTAGGTGAAGACTACTAAACCTCTACAACTGTTGCACATAGATCTATTTCGACCCGCAAAAAATAGCGAGTATTGGTGGTAAAAGATATGCCTTTGTTATTGTTGATTATTCTCATTTTTACTTGGGTTATTTTCTTATCTCACAAGCATGATGCTTTCAGCAATTTTGAAGTTTTCTGTAAAACGATTCAAAAAGAAGTAAGTTATTTTATCACCACTATTTATAGTGATCATGGAGGAGAATTTGAGAACAAGCTCTTTGAGGAATTCTGCAATAATAATGAGATAACTCAAAATTTCTCCTCTCTGCAATCTGCCTAACAAAATGAAATGGTAGAAAGAAAGAATCGATCCCTCCAAGACACTACATGAGCCATGCTCCTAGATCAAAGTCTTCTAGATCACTTTTGGGCAGAAGCAATGAGTACATCATACCATATACTAAACAAGTGTACGATATGACCTATCTTGAGAAAGATACCGTATAAATTTTTGAAAGGGTAAGAATCCTAAAATTAGCTACTTTCATCCCTTCAGATGCAAGTCCTACATTCACAACAGCGATAAAAACAATTTCGATAAGTTTGATCCCAAAAGTGACGAAGGTGTATTTCTTTGGTGCTCTCCTTCCAATCGTGCGTAAAGAGTATTTAATAAGCGCACTCTTACTGAAAAAAAAAATCTGTTCATGTTGTTTTTTATGACACTAACCCAAGAATACATATACATAATGAGGAGACTTCTCCTCAAAGTTCCTCCTTATATATCCCTCATAACAAAACTCTCCCTGAAGAATCAACTAATATTTCTAAAGAGTCGACTACCCTTCAAGAGAAGGTTATCATGCTCAGAGAATGAAGGAACGACACAAGCTATCCAAACGATTTCATCATTGGAGATCCTTCGAACAAAATGCAAATAAGAGCATCTCTAAAAAAAATAAGCATCAGTAGCATTGGTATCTCAAATGGAGCCGAAGTGAATTGATGAAGCCCTTAAAATGAGTCATGGGTAAATTTCGTGAAAGAATAATTGGACCAATTTGAACGAAATCAGGTATGGACATTGGTTGAGAAATCGAAAAACTGTTATGTCATAGGAACAAAATGGTATTTCAAAACAAGATGGATGAAAAAGATAAAGTCATCAAAAATAAAGTAAGACTGGTTGCTGAAGGCTATTCCCTGCAAGAAGGTATAAATTATAACGAGACATTTGCTCCAATGTCAAGGTTAGATTACATCCGCATTTTACTTGCTTATGCATCATTCCATCATTTCAAACGGATGTTAAAAGTGTTTTTCTAAATAGCTTTATCAAAGAAAAGGTTTTCGTCAAACTACCCCCTGGCTTTAAATTTCCAACTTTCTAAGCACATTATGGATTATAACAAACCCCTAAAGCTTGGTATAAGTGGCTTCACAATTACCTTCTAAAAATGATTTTTAAAGAGGGAATATTGAAACCACACTTTTTATTCAAAAGCTAAATTCATTGTTCTCATTGTTCAAATTTATGTGAATGACATCATTTTTGGTAGTCCCAACTCTTCTTTGTGTGAGAACTTTGCAAATCTTATGAAAGGAGAGTTTTGAATGAGTCCTATGGGTTAGCTTACTTTCTGTCTTGGACTTCAGATTAAACAAACATCAGAGGACATCTTCATCTATCAAAGTAAATATGTGTAACACCCGATAAAATTATCAAAATATCCCTAGAGTAGAAACATGTGCATAACGCGTCTTTCTATTGTTCCGTTTGCAAATACGAGACCGGATATGCGCTCAACATGAAAAACTTAATAGAAAAATAATCTCGGTCAATTTTTAGAGTGACCGGATCAAAAAATAATTTTTTTGGTCCGAAAACAAAAACTAGTGGCGATGCGCGACAGAGGCACATCGCGCCTCTGTAGCGGACCTACACTTATCTTTTATACTTTTTTCGACGGGATTGAAAAACTTGTTCAAAAAATTTTCGAAAAAAATAAACGTGTGAGATCACGGACCCGCTTTCTCGTAGTGAAAACTTTTCTGAAAATTTATGAAGGGCATTCTGGACAATTTCCAACCCCTCCTAAACTCAATACACGATCAAAATAGGTCATTTTGAGTGTGAAAAAGATCAAAACTACCATTCTAAGTCATTGAAAAGTTAGGGCTTGAGAGAAGAGAAAAAAGAAGTATAGATTGGAGAATTCGAAGGCAAATTCTTGAAGTCTATTGTTGATAGATTCATCCCAGGTATATAAGGCTAAACTAAAAACATGGGATTGTTCTCTCATGTGCCCCATAGATGGCCTTAGAAGAGTTGAAAGTCCATGAGTTCCCTTACATGTTTTCTTGAATTACTTTCTTGAATATTTTCTTGAAAATTATATTTATTACATGTATTTTCATATGTTGATGATAATCATAAACTTAATTTCTTGAAGTGTACATATTTTCTATGAGATATTGTACAACCCTATATGATAAATTATGAAAGCATACATAATGAATTTAGGGATGGAGTCTAAAGTCTTGACTTGAGTATGTTGATGACAATCTTGATGTGAGTATGAGGTTGAGTTAATCGAGCTTGATGATCCTATGAGTCTTCATAATTGAGCTCTTGAGTTATGTCTAAATGACCTCTTCTAATTGATGATCTGAGCCCTTGAGTTCCTGAATTGAGAATTGAGTTAATTAAGATGACTTTACATCCCTGAAATATACTTGAGGACCTTTGAGTTTGAGTTAACGAAATAATGAGTCTCCATGAGGAAAATTGAGATGATGAGTGCCTCAATGAGGCTACTTGAGATGATGAGGAGGAGTCTTATGAGAATTGAGTCTTGGGAGGAGTATCGAGCACCGAAATAAGTAAGAGCGAGTCTCACTTGCACTCATTACCTATGCCGGCGAGTGAGCCCCACTTGCGTTCATTACCTACGCTGGCCCAGCGCAGGAGAGGATTGAACCATTATATCTCATGGTCCCCTCTCGAGTTTACGTCCCTGAAATAATAAAAGACGGCAGAGTTCAGCTTCCTTGTGGATCATACTTGTTCTTTACTTGGAAAGTACGGAACAACTATAGCAACATCAGCGTGATTGTTGTACAACCACTGGCTCATAAGTGGTTATTGTCGATTAAGAGAAACTCCCAAAAAGTTCCCACATTGAGTACTGTGAGTCAAGTCGAGTTGAGTTGAGTTCCTTTGAGTTGAGTTTGAGTTGATTGATGAGGTTGAGTTGGTTGATGGGGTCACTTGTCTACTCCTTATTCTTGCTTTAGATAAACATTTGACATTCTGATTGAGTATTATGTTGACTTGATGTTGTTCTATATTATTCTACTTGTTTCTATTTTCATTCGTCTATTTTACATACCGTACATTCCTGACAGTGACACCACTCGGTGCTGCATCATTTTATGACACAGATACAGGGATTAGAGATCATCAACAGGCGAATCATTGAGGATCTAAGCAGTTAGCTGATTGGTGAGCCTCCCTTACTTCGAAGAATTCATTATTTTTTTTTATCATGCTTATAGTGTTAGACTTGATAGCTATTTTTGATTTGAGTTAGTCATGGGTCTGTTATTGACACAGCTTGATATGATAGTGATAGAGGTTTCATTGACTAGAGTCAACTATTGATTGTTGAGACTTGTTGAGCTGGTTTGTTCTCCTAGCCTTTCATTTATTATATTATTTGAGAATAGATGAGATGTGCTCATTACTTTTCTTATGTATTCCGGTGATTAGTAGATGTTTATTGATTGAATGATTGTGATGAAGACAAGTGGTTCGCTTGGGGACTAGTAATAGTCTCTGGGTGCTGATCATATCTTGGGTACCCTCCCACGGCGTGACAATACGCCAAAGAACTAACAAATGTTTGATATGGAGAAGGGAAAAGAATATGACACTCACATGAGTGATGTAGTCCAAGTTACACCTCATTTTTAGAGGATAAAACAGTCACTCTCAAGATATAGAACCTAACCAAGGTTAGGTTCGATCCTCCAGGGAATACGTAGACTCAGAAAATTTACCAATATACAATTCGAATAATTAACCAACTTAATTCCCAGGGGGCGGGATGGGGGGAGGGGAGGGGGGATTTGCAACAATCAATGAGAAAATAAAACTAACTCACTATCAAAAAAGAAAAGTCAATAATGGAGAGCAACTAGGGTATTATATTCCTTATGATTTTCAACTCAGTATCACCGAATGACCTAATTCTTATCTAGTGTATAGCATGCAAGATGGTAATTTAATTTCACCAAGCCCTTTGGTCAAAGGTGAGAGGTGAATTTCACTATGTGACTTGGCCCATCTCCATAGTGTGCATTACTCATTAGTCCTAGTACAATCTCCCCTTAGCCTAGTTCGGTTGATTAGATGAGAACATATCAAATGAATCTTGTTAGTTAATCTCTTTTTCTATTTATTACTACCTCGTGATGTTAGTAATACTAGGTGAGTTCTAATGTTGGCCACCACTAAAAAACATGCAAAATGAAGAGAGTTAATTAATACATCCATATACACCTTCCAAGAATTATGAATTATCTTATTTTACATCATTAGTTCTTTATGGTTCCCACAACTCTAGTTGTGGATTTAGCTACTCATGCTATGTATAGATGCAGAAATTATAAATTAAGAAGACATAATTAAATACTTTCACAATGGATTTAAGAACAAGAAATCCAGTGTCAATAAGAATCACAAGCTTTAAGATAAAATTCAACCACAAGTGTTCTCAAAGACTCCTACAATTTTCTCTCTCAAAACATTGAGTTCTCTGACTATTAAGTGAAATCTTATGAAAAATAACCTAAAATACCAATTTATAATAATTAAATTCAAATGCCTAAACAAAATAGGAGAACTGATCGGTACGTCATACGAAAGCTATTTACGAATCATATTGAAGTTTACTGTCCGTAATCGGGTCTCATACTCAACTGCTGAAATTTTGGACTTCAACTCTACCACACCCCTTTACAACTCGTAAAGTGGTTTACAACCTATAAAGGGGGTTTTGTCTGATGACATTCCTGCAAGTCCATTTCTCTGATCCTCAGAGCATGAATCCTTTTCTATGACTCGTAAACTCTTCTACAACTCATCTGCATGTTTGTAGAATGAACTTCAGGAAATTTTCCCTCATTGGAAATCTTCATGAAGCCTCTTTACGGCTCGTAGAATGGTTTACGACCCATAGAGGGTCTCGTATAACAGCAAATCTGCAGCAACTTCTGTAATTTCCCTAAAATCATGGCCAACCTATAATCCGACAAATATAAACACAAAAACACATAAAACCTACTAACATCACATTGAGAACACACAAAATCCTAAGTTTTAAGTATCAAAAGTGTTGTATTTTGGTAGCACATCAACACCTTCAACTTAAATTGTTGCTTGTCCTCAAGCGACGGACTCAATCTACATAGACAATATAGTTACACACAGATCTCAATTCAACGACATACATCATATAAATCTCAGACTCAAATACCCCACACCAATTTTTCAAAATAGGATTAGATAGCTATTTAGCAAACTAATGGAAACTGGTGCATGTGACAACACAACTATTGACAAACAAGGTACTATCAACAATCCACAATCACTGAATAAGTCTAGTGCTAATAATGCAATGTAAGTGCCTTCACAGAAAGAAGTCTCATACTTGACCCTCAGTGATGTTTCCATGTTTAACCTTGGCACTATACAAAGACACTCACTCTCACAAAAGATAATCATGCATAATGTTTAATATCATAGGCTTTCCCCAATACTCATGACTCAGACCTTCAATTAACTGGACTGGGATTACTTTAGGACTCTCTAGGCTTGTAACATAGGATCAGGGGCTTTGGTATGATATTTTGGAAAATAGTGACTAAAGGCCCTCTTGACACTGCGTTTCTCTACACTTTTGCCCTACTAACTTTGCTATTTTCACCCCTCTTGACACTGCATTTCCCTACACTTTTGCCCTACTAACTTTGCTATTTTCACCTTATTCTCCCTTTTTCCTATTTCAAGCTTTTCTGGGTGTTTTCTTTTCATTTATCAGCTTTTTGCCTTATTTGTTACACTTCACTTTGGTTTTTTAGCCTACAACTAAGGCCTCGCTAATTTTTCTTGCACCTAGTATATGATTTTTCTCTTTTTCTCTGTATTCCTAACTCATCCTATTATTTTTTTTATGCGTTTCACCCTTACATCAGCCACCCTCAACTTAGGCTTTTTACCTCAATCAAGGTATACAATGTTCAACGAAAGACTAGGGCCAATTTCAGGATTGTACAACTAACAAGACTAGGTTAACCAGGTGTTTTCAAAAGATTAGGTACATGTTATGCTCAAACATTAGGAACAAGGGATTATATCATCATTTGGGTTGGTCAGTTTTAGTCTAAAGTGGACTATTAGCAAGAAATACATGAATTTAGCAATTTAGGCTCACGTTCACATGGCACTGCATACATTATTAAAAAAAAAGATGCACAGATTATGTTTTTTATCTCAATGTACCCTCACTTATCAGAACAGATATTCTCAGACACCTAAATATGCATGGTTGTTATTTAACTACTAATCAAAATTTTTGGTGGGTATCATTTTTTCAAACAAAACACAAAAACATGATATATGCCACAAGTGTTGGTACCATATGCAATAAATATTATCTAAACATCCTAAAAGTGTCAGTTCAACAGAAATTAAATATCCACAGGAAAAATGAACACATGCAAGAAAATCTCGAGATAAAAAATTAGGGTAGTTATGGACCCAAGTTACTCAAAATTCACTACGGCCAATAACTACCCACATCCCATTGAAAAAGATGTGCATTGGCCCCAATGCACAAACTCAAAACAAAATCAAACATAAGGGGTTAAAAAAAACATACTTGGGCACCTAAGTGCCAGTCTCCACCTTGGGTTGCCTCCCAAGCAGCCTCTAATTTATTTTCGTAGCACAACTTGGACAAACTAGCTACTCAGACTTCACCAATTGCCCAGAATTCACTCTTCAACTTATCTGGATGTTGTACGGACTGATAGATATTGAAGACAACGTCTTCGTCATTCAATTTAAACCTGAGTCAACTAGCTTCCATATCCACTAGGGCTCATCCAGTGGTTAGGAATGGTCTTCCCAAGATGATTGGGACGTCGAAGTCAACTTCTCAACCTAGGATCACAAAGTCAGTAGGGAATATGAACTTCTCAACTTTCACTAACACATCATATATTATCCCCACAGGCTTCTTCACCGTGCGATTCGCCATCAATATTCACATACTAGTTGGAGTAGGGACTCCCAATCTAAGCTTCTTGTATACAACAAGAGGCATTAGATTTATGCTGGCACCTAGATCACATAATGCCCTTGCGAACTTCACATCTCCAATGGTATAGGTTATGGTGAAAGCATCTGGATCTTCTCTCTTTTGAACCAAGGACCTCGTAGCAATAGCACTGCAATGGTGAAGCTCTTGGGAGAGCTCCTGACTCATAGTTCACTTTTTGGTGACCAAGTCCTTCATCTACTTTGCATACCCTAGCATCTTCTCCAATGCCTCGATGAGAGGGATGTTGGTGGAGTGCTTCTTTAGCATGGAGAGAAAGTGCTTGAATTTTCCTTCCTCCTCCCTCTTTTTGATTCTCTGAGGGAAGGGAGGAGGAGGCCCAGGGATGGGCTTCAACCTCTGCATAACACCTCACATTTTTACATGTACTAATTCTATGTAAATGAATCGTATTATGGTTTGGTTAAATTAGCGTAAATTCTTGAAAGTGCTTGAATCTCATGTTAATGGGCGACATGTGATTCTAAATGCTTAAGAGGGTTGATGGTATATATGTGTTGGTGCTAAATTGAGGATATATCAACCCTAAACTAAGTAAGTAATTGAGGTTATTGTATGACTTAATAATTTAGTAGGAGAATCACCTACTTATAATTGATAGCCAATCGGAGACAAGGCTCGACACCGAATTTGTTCAAGTTTGATTATGAATAAATTTCTTGTTAAGGTTGTAACTTTGGGCCATGTTTTATTATCATAAATAGACCTTATTTTCAATCTAAAAAGAGTTTAAAAATGTCCTAAGTACTTTACAAACAACTTGGCCATTTGGACCCAAAACCAACTAAGCAGAAAGCTGGAAATTGGCAGCATAGGTCCATCATATTTGATACCCAATTGAGCCCAATTTTGGAGGATAAGATGCTGCAATAATAGACCATTGATGGGTGTCATTATCAAGTCAAAAGTGAAAGATAAAGTTGGCCAATTTAATCTTTAAAAACGTGCTAAGTGCAGCACTAAACCATTCCACTAGGAAATAAAGTTTCAGCTTTCTTAAAGTCATTTGTCCTCTCTATAATTGACTTCATCAAGCTGCAAACTCAATTGTCTAAGTATTTTGAAGGGAGTCCAGAACCTATAAGGCAAAGGTAATTAATTATAGTTGTGTATTTTGTATAATTTCTTCATGAAAACAAGAAGTACATGATAGTATGCGAATCTGGAAATCTGCTGGAAATTTTGGACAGCTTGTGTCCAGAAAGTTGTTGCACACTTGTCTTTTATTTTGGTGACTTCTATATGGTTTTTGGGATTTATTATAAAGAGACGTTGATGTTCATAACATGGTTAAAGTTATAGATGTTGCTAATATGGTTTCTTCATATAAAACAAGAAGTACATGCTATTATGTTAAGCTAGAAATTCTGGACAGCA
>JAOTQR010024630.1:0-16736 GCA_025774065.1 Solanum ossicruentum
GTGGGGGTGGGGGGAGGATGGGGGGATGAGGGTCCGGGGAGGAGCAAGAAATTTAAATTTAAAAATTTAAATTTTTCGTAAAATAAATTTATTTTGGTCAATAATAAATATTTCTTTTATTTTTTTAACTATAAATAGGTGGAATAGTGTTAGATGACGTGATATTTTCTTTTTTTAAAAAAATATAAATAGATGAAATAAGTTTATTACGTGGCATTGTAGGATTGGACATAAAATCCATATCATAGAGAGTGCACCTCATGCATATGGACTGCTGCACAGTTGTGCCTAGTTGATAAAAAACGAGCAAGTTGGAGTGCCTATTTGTGCACTTTAAAAGTTTGAGTTCCAACTTAAAATTTCGTTCGAAATTAAGGGGCCAATTTATATATTGTGCGTATATAAAATACATGTTTATTATTTACTCTTTTCATGATTTTTAACACAAAACTTTGTGCATTTGATTTATTGATTTTTTGACATCACAATCAGCAGTCAACGTAGCTTCTAACAAATCTGAAACAAAAGAATCTAAAAATTTAGACCAAAGAGAATTTTATGGAGGGTTGCAAGACATGAACAACCCCAAACCAAGTGACAGAATGGACGATGAACAATATGCATTTGGCAGTCCCATCCATACGGTAGGCTCGAACGTTCAAAGGAACTAGTGCAATACAACTAGAGTCACAATTTGAGTTGCTTGACGAGTTGTTGCTGAGTCTTAATCGAAAAAGAACAAGCATGGCTCAATCAGAGGATGTTGTTTATGATGTTACACCTTTACAAAATCAAAGGATCAGACGATCTGATCAATGGAACTCTCCTCCATTCTCAACAAACTGTGGATCTTCAGCCAGTAAATACAACGCATTACTCTTCTTTATTTTTTCTAATATTTATATTAGAGCCACTTCTAAATACATTGTTTTTGAGGTATTTTTACATATTGTTCAGGTAGTTCATCAAATGTGATCCGTGTATACGAAAAGAAACACCCTTTTATTTGTGATTTCATACAAGAGCCATATAATTATGACCTTTTTGTGGACTGCGTAGACTGGCTCCGTGAAGGCCTGCTTTCCAGGCATGATAACAATTAAGTTGTATTTTTTTCGTGTGAGTTTCCACGATTGCATGTTTTTTTATTTAACAATAGCGATGATGTATTTGTTTTTATAAGGACAACGGTGAAGATCATTATAGGAAGAAACAAGCTCCATTGTTAGTCCCCATGGACCTAGGTATTCAACTAGTCACTAACAAAAATTGGTTTTACACACTTTCATTTGATGGGAAAATCGTGAATGATGAGATACGATGAAACAACCCCAAAAAGTCCCTCAAAATGTGCCTCAGAATGCCCGAAATGTTTTCCACATACCTCAAAATTCGTGTGTGATATCGAAAATTTGACCTCATTTTCTTGTTCAAGGGGTCAAAATTAGGGTGAAAAGAGTCTAACCCCGATTTTAAAGCAATCAAATCACAATTTCAATTTTCCATATTTTTGATTTCCAGAACCAATCCGCGACAGGGCCGCGATGAGTAGCTGTCGTGGACCAGTGTAAATTTGTCCTTCGCGATAGGGCTGTGTCGCGGACCTGTGTATTTTATTGCCAGTGATTTTTTATCTCGGTCCAAGGCTTTTGGGTCTTGAGCCTAAGTGTTCCCAAACGAGTTTTTACTTATATTTAGCCTTATTTCACCCTCATATCATCCTAAACATTCCCTAATACTCATTCAAACACTTAACCATATTTTCACTCCCAAATTCAAGTCCCAAACCGTCATCCTAAGCTAAGGTTTTCCTTCAAGGTTTTTCTTCAAGCTTCAAGTCCCCATTTCCAATCTTCACCAAGTTTATCTCCAAGCTAAGATATGTGGGTTTCTTTCATGGGTTCCTTTCACCCATGATACCAAGCCTCCTTTTACTCAAATTGCATGATTTAACGTTGATTTACAAATGGGTCTTGATTATTATGGAATTCCTTGCACACTATGTCAAAACTTTGTGAAATTGTGATTGTTTTGCTACATTTTAAGCTATAAATCTTTGATCTATTGTATGATTTGAAAAGGGATTTTGATGTATATTACTTGAGGGTGTTGCAAGGTGTTGATTGATGGTTTTACAATGAATTTTCTTGCATAATTCCATCTCTATATTTCATGGTTTTATACTAGCATTACACACCCTCTAAGTGTTTGATGAAATGTCCGAATGTGGTTTCTTGAGGAGTTGAAGGTCCAAAGCATGAGAAATGATATGATTGACTGTATGATGATGAAATGAGATTATGTATATGATATGCTCTATATAAAGTGTTGCATTAGACTATGCCGAATCTAGGGGGACTAAGAACCCGGATAACTTAGATGGGGGTTTGTACTCATCAACCTAGGAAAGGGTTTGTACTTCTCCACCTAGTGATAGGGCGACATCATCACTAACCTAGATGCGGATTTGTACTCATCAACCTAGGGAAGGGTTTGTACTTCTCCACCTAGGTGATGGGGCTACATTATCACCAATCTAGTGAAGGGTTTGTACTTCACCACCTAAGTGATGGGGCAACATCATTACTAAACTACCAAGGGGTTTGTATTTTGGAAATCTAGCTTAGTGACATGTCCTGCCTTAATTCTGCTACTGCGCAAGAACATATCCGACGCGCTCTGGAGGGCTCTAAAACTCTCTAGAATTGTGCAGAATAATGAAGAGAAGACTAGAGAGTGGTAGAAGCTTCTAGGGTCTTGTAGAAACAACTAAGGATAGCCTTATACATAAAATATCTTAGATATTTTGTAGAAAGAGTCTAGAGGACTAATCTTGATCGTAGGATCAAAATTAATCTTAGAAGTCTATTGAGGAGGTGGAGTAGTATAAATACCCCTTCTTAGCATTCATTTTGCGTCAAGCAAAGTTGTAAGATCTTAAGCATTGTAAAGCATTCTCTTTTGGAAATCAAAGCCTTATTTCTTCAAAAACTCTCTTGTCTTTCAAGTTCTAGCATTCCCTTAGCGATCATAGGCAACAGGCTTACTAGTGTTTGTAAGATTGTGCAAGATTTGTGAGCAAACTGACTAGTGTCGCACAGAAGTCTTAGCGTGAGTTCTAAGTATGTGACAAAATGGTATCAGAGGAGGTTCTAAGGGAAGTAATGGCAAGCGATGGAGAGGTTTTTGCTGTCAGCACCGGACATTACCAAGAAGCGCAAGGGTAAGAAGAATACCAAGAAGGTGGAGAAGTTGCCAACTGATCTAGCCCCAAGCGATGGTGTCTCCCTTCCAACCGCCGACAATAGTGACCAGGAGCAAGGGGAGTTGCTGACCGACATCACTCCCGGGTTGGAATGGGTCGCTAGAGTGGAGACTGCCCGATAAGCCGTGGAGTTGCTGGGCCATCGCTTGAATCAGATCGATGGAAAACTCAAGACCTTCGAGGAAATAACCCTTGAAGAAAATGATAATATCCGCAAGGACATCGACGACTAGCACGCAGTGGAGGAAGAAGCTCACGCTTCCTTAGAAAGTAGGATTGAGGCCTTGGAGTGAAGGTTCATGGGCATGCTGGAAACCATGAGCGCCAAAGTGAAGGAGCTCGAGGAAGCCATTCAGCAGGGGAGATATGCTGCTCCAGCCGTAGAGCGGGAGGTCAGGATTGAGGCTCCCAAGATACCTATTTTCAAAGGCGTTCATGACGCCCAAGAGGTGGAGAACTTCCGGTGGCACTTGAAAAGCTATTTCAAGTGCAACAGGGTAAGTAGTGATGATATGAAGATCAATACGGCCGTGATATACTTAACAGAGACGGCAATGTTGTGGTGGAGATGGAAGAATGCCAAAGTAGGGAAGGGACTCTGCACAATCAACAAATGGGAGCAATTTAAGGCAGAGTTCAAGAAGACGTTCTATCCCAACAATATCGTGAATGAAGCCAAGAAGAGGTTCCGGGAATTGAGGTAGACGGGTAGCTTGAAAGCCTATATTAAGGAGTTCACTATCCTCACACTTCAAATCCCCAGTCTCATGGAAGAGGACATGTTCCACTTCATGGATAGACTGCAGAGTTAGGCCAAGACGGAGTTGGAGCGTCAGCAGGTTTCTACCTTTGATGAAGCCATCACACAGGTAGAAGGCCTGACTGACTTCAAGCAAGATAGAGGCAAGGCGAAGGATACGAGGAGTAGCCATGCCAAAGGTAGGGGAGATCGCAGCAGAGGCAGGGAAGCCCACCCACTTAGGAAGCCAATACATCAAGCATTTGCCGAGAGGAAGGACCAGCCGCCTAAGGAGAAGGGTTGCTATCTTTACGGAGACCCACACGGATATGCAAGGTGCCCGTAGATAAAGAACCTTGGAGACATCCTACGAGATTATGGGAAGAAGGAGGCTCAAGATCAAGGTCAGAGTTCAGATACTACTCGCGTAGGCATGATCGGGTTGTATGCCGCTACTGCTCTGCCAGCCAGTAAGCAGGAGTCTTACCCCATGCAGTACGTGGACATGATCTTGAATGGAAAATAGGTACGCGCCATGGTGGATACTGGAGCCGAAGCTAACATCATGATCGAGTCAATAGCGGCAAGATTGGGTTTGAATTATAGTCCGAGCATCATGCGGCTTAAGATGGTTAATGCCCCACCAATGCCGCTATGTAGGGTTGCATAGGACATTGACGTCACCCTAGGCAGTTGGCAAGGGAAGACCAGCTTTGTCGTTGCCCCCTTGGACATCTTCGATGTCATACTTGGGCAAGGATTCTTCCGCTAATGCCACACCATGATAGACCCTTACCTCTAAAAGGATGTTTGTACTGGAAAGGGAAGGGTCCTGTATGGTGCCATTGGTCAAGATGTCCAAGGTGGGAGGAGTTGCCCAATTATCGGGCATGCAGCTAGTGAAGGGCCTTATGAAGGGGGAGCCTACTTATCTGGCCACCATCGCAAGTTTGAGTGAAGGTGATGGTGCCCCAGAACCCTTGCCACCTAGCATTGAGAAGGTGCTGAATGAGAATAAAGACGTCATGCCAAAAGAGCTACCTAGACACTTGCCACCGAGACGAGAAGTCAACCACAGGATCAAGCTGAAGCCAAGCACCTGACCACCTACATATCCACCATACCGCATGGCACCACCCGAGTTAGAGGAGCAAAGGAAGTAGCTGAAGGAGCTCCTTGAAGCTGGCCACATCTGACCATCCAAAGCACCATTCAGAGCCCCTGTGTTGTTCCAGAAGAACAAGGATAGGTCGTTGCACCTTTGCATAGACTATCGGGCGCTGAACAAAGTGACCGTGAAGAACAAATATCCAATCCCTCTCATAGCTGACTTGTTCGATAGACTTGGACAAGCGAAGTACTTCTCCAAGATGGATCTCAGGAAGGGGTACTACCAAGTACGCATCGCGAAGGGGATGAGCCAAAACTGACTTGTGTCACTCGGTATGGATCGTGCGAGTGGTTTGTGATGCCATTCAACCTAACCAATGCACCCGCTACCTTATGTACCCTGATGAACAAGATCTTTCATCCCTACTTAGACAACTTCGTGGTAGTATACTTGGATGACATTGTCATCTATAGTCACACCTTGGAGGAGCACGTGGAACATTTTCACAAGGTATTCCAAGTCTTACGGGAAAACCAACTGTACATCAAGCGGGAGAAGTGCGAGTTCCCACAGTATGAAGTGCACTTGCTCGGTCACGTTATTAGTCAGGGTCAGCTTTACATGGACAGGGCCAAGGTGCGATCCATTGTAGAGTGGGAGACACCCACTAAGATGATGGAACTGAGATCGTTCCTGGGGCTGGCCAATTATTACCGAAGATTCATCAGTGGCTACTCCGCCATAGCCGCTCCACTCACGGAGCTACTAAAGAAGAATAAGCCATGGGTTTGGAGCCAGGAATGCTAGGAGGCGTTTGAAGGCCTCAAAGCTGCCATTTCGAAGGAGCCAGTTCTTTCCTTGCCCGACTTCTCAAAGATGTTCAAAGTTCATATGGATGCCTCGGACTTTGATATTGGTGGTGTGATAATGTAAGATAGGCACCCCATAGCATTCAAAAGCCGAAAGTTGAATAAGACCGAATGGCGGCACACTGTGCAAGAAAAGGAGATGACCACAATCATTCATTGCCTTAGGACCTGGAAAGATTACTTATTGGGTTCAAAGTTCGTAGTCCAGACTGAAAATGTCGCAACCAACTACTTTCAGTCACAAAAGAAGCTCACTCCCAAACAGGTTAAGTGGCAAGATTTTTTGGTTGAGTTCAACTACAAGGTGGTATACAAGTCAAGCAAAGGCAACGTGGTGGCTGACGCCTTGAGCAGGAAAGCAGAACTAGCCGCCATTACAACAGCCCACTGTGATATCCATGAATCCATCAAGGTGGGCTTGTCTTAGGATCTAGAAACAATGAGGCTCATGGAGTTGGCATCAAGGGTAATACCCGATGCTTCTGGATTGAGGATGGCATCCTGCTCACCGCCGATAGAAGGGTCTATATTCCAAAGTATGGAAACATAAAGCGGCAAATCATGAAGGAAAGTCATGATACGCTATGGGTCGGGCATCCAGGGCAGCGACATACGTGAGCTCTTATCGAGGCAATTTATTACTAGGCAAGAATGCTGGATGACATCAAATGCTATGTGCAGACTTGTCTTGTTTGTCGACAAGACAAAATAGAGCAGCGCCACCCAAGAGGACTTTTGGAGACATTCCCCGTAGCCGAACGACCGTGGGAGAGTATTACTATGGACTTTATCACCGGCCTACCAAAGTCCGATGTGTATGGAACCATCATAGTTGTGGTGGATCGATTCTCAAAGTATGCCACAGTTATGCCCGCCACACCAAGATGCACAGCCAAGGAGGTAGCCCAACTATTCTTTAAGGACGTGGTGAAGTATTGGGGCTTGCCACAATACATCATCAGCGATTGTGACCCATGCTTAACTAGAAACTTTTGGAGAGAACTATTCCATACACTTGGCATGGAGTTGCATTTCTCACAAGTTTCCATCTTCAAATCGATGGCCAGATAGAGCGAGTTAATGCCTTGTTGGAGTGCTACCTTAGGAACTTTGTGAGCTTGCACCAATGGGACTGGGCCAAGCTGCTTGATGTGGCCCAATTCTCATATAACTTGCAGCGGAGTGAGTCCATGGGAAAGATACCGTTTGAGCTCGCCACAGGCTAACAGCCACGAACTCTACACTCTCTACCAACAGCGTTCGAAGGGAAGAGTTTGGGCACCTACCATTTGGCCAAAGGATTCGAGGAGCAAATAGATGACGCCAAATCGAACCTAACCAAGGCGACTAAGCAGATGAAAAAGTTTGCCGACCAGACGCGATGCCCCACCAATTACAAACTCGGAGACCTGGTGTTGGTAAAGTTCGACCCAAGGCAGTTCAAAGCACTAAGAAGCGTAAATCCAAAATTAGTGCGCAATACGAGGGGCCATTTAGGATCCTTGACAAGGTTGGCAAGATCTTGTATCGACTAGAGCTACCACCATCGTTAAAGGTTCATCCTATCTTCCATGCTAGTGTCCTCAAGCCATACCATGAGGACAAGGATGATCTGAGTAGAGAACAGTCGAATAGGCCACCCATCAATATAACTACCTCATGTGATCGGGACATAGAGGCTATCATTGACTACCAGGCAGAACAGAGAAGGGTACACCCGGCTATGACAATGTTCCTTGTCTATTGGAAGGGTCAGTTGTCGGAAGAGGCCACTTGGGAGAAGTTCGAAGACTTGTGGCAGTTTTGGGACAAAGTTCATGAGTTCTTGCAGCAGAAATAATGTGCCATAGTCATCGCATCATTAGGTGGGGGGAGAATGACATGTCTCGCCTTAATTCCGCTCCAAAACTACGTAAGAACGTGACTGGCGCGCTCTAGAAGGCTCTGAAACTCTCTAGAATTGTGTAGAATAATGAAGAGAAGACTAAAGAGTGGTAGAAGCTTCTAGGGTCTTGTAGAAATGGCTAGGGGCAGCCTTGTACATAAAATATCTTAGATATTTTGTAGGAAGAGTCTAGAGGACTATTATTGACCGTAGAATCAAATTAATCTTAGCCGTCCATTGAGGAGGTGGAGTAGTATAAATACCCCTCCTTAGAATTCATTTTGCATCAAGAAAAGTTGTAAGATCTTAAGCATTGTAAAGCATTCTCTCTAGGAAATCAAATCCTTCTTCCATCAAAAGCTCTCTTGTCTTTCAAGTTATAGCATTCCCTTAGCGATCATAGGCAACAGGCTTACTAGTTTTTGCAAGATTGTGCAAGATTTGTGAGCAAACTGACTAGTGCCGCATGAAAGTCTTAGCATGAGTTCTAAGTCCGTGACATTGGTCTCTTCTACACATATGATACCCTATATGAGCATGAGTCACTTAAGCATATTTTACTTATGCATTGATCATACATATCATATTGTTATATTATGTCTATTGTCTATTGTTATCCATTTTGATTATGATGCCTAATTCTTGTTGCATCGCATCCTACATACTTAGTACATTCAAACATACTAATGCATACTCTATGCCTACATGATGTCACTATGTAGAAACTTGATGAATTAGGTTTTAGGCCTAACTCACACCCCAAAAGCGAGCTCAAAGGGAGGAGGATAGCCTAAGCCTTATAAGGAGTCCACCTGTCTCATTAACCATCAATGTGGGACTTTTTGTCTCAACACCCCACCTCACACCCAGTGCTTAGCATCTGGTACGAAGGTAATTTTTTTGGGGGCCCAACATTGGGTGAGGCGGGCCCTGCTCTGATACCATGATGAATTAGGTTTTAGGCCTAACTCAAATCCCAAAAGCTAGCTCAAAGGAAGGAGGATTGCCTAAGCCTTAGAAGGAGTCCACCCATCTCATTAACCATCAATGTGGGACTTTTTGTCTCAACAAAACTAGTGCCTAAGTTGATCATCCTCTTCCACGTGACTAGTTCGACACTACTCAAGTTAGTTGGTGAGTCCTCCACTTCGGGGACCTTAGTTGTCACGTCCCAAAGTCCCGTTAGGGCGCACTGGCACCCGTCGCCGATAAGAATCGGGAGAACCAACCTGTATCTATGTGTTTTCTATACATACTATAAGGGGTTTCTACGCTTGACATGCCTTTAAGAATATAAACAGTGATAGCAAGCCAAAAGGAAATGCATATGACTAGGTCGTTAGGGCCCCAGTGTCTAAAGTACGAGGCATAACTTCACTTTGCTTTACATAGTCTACAAAGCCTCTAGATAATAGAAAAACATCTGATAAGGGTCGGGACAAGCTCCACCTCAACAAACTGTGCAATAAAAACATGTAAGCCCTAGACATGTACAAAGACCCGAAGCAACCTGGAGCTTGGTGACAGCAGCTGAATATCCTGTACTCCTACTGGGGAGATCTACTAGCACCTGTACCTACAGCATGAAATGTAGGTCCCCCGTAAGGGACGTCATTACTAGATAATGTACTGAGTATGTAAGGCAAGATATACTGTGTACAAAATAACTACTTAGGTGAAACCATGCACTGGTGTGAGATTATGGACCACCTTTGGGTATACTGTGGAATCATGTACTTTATGTTCTTTATATTACTTTACCTTTACTGTGTAATCTGTACACAGCTGTAAAATAAATGACCAACTGATCAGTGGTGAAACTGTATCAAGTTCGCACCTAGCTAGGTTTTACTTAATCCCTCGGGCTACACCCATGATAGGATCGTCCCTGTCTAGGTGCTATCTCCACCTCTCGGGCTACTACCTATCAAAAACTGTATACTGTATCTTTCAATTACCTTTGAGATGATTCTTTTGGTGGTCACAATACTGGAACTGCAGGACTGGATATGTAGCATATGACATATAGATAATCATATAAGACAATATGACAATGAAAAAGAGTACATTACACAAATAATGAAATGCGGATGATATGAAACAACTCGTGAACTTTATCTAGTAACAAGAACTCATGTAACTTGGTATACAAGCATGTATGTAGATTTGAAAGTGACTATGTATGGAAGCATGTGAACATGTCAAAGAATGGAGACACGGTTAATAGTTGTGTCAGAGTTAGCAAGTGCCTTTATGTACCATGGATAGATCTATGCTTCATGCCAAGTGATACGAATCAAGTAATCTTACATACCTCATTGTCTGACCTTGCTACTACCTCGAGATAACCTGCCCTTCCTCTAAATACTTATCTACAACATAGTAGGTGATAAAACTAGCATTAATAGCCAATAGATACACCTTAGCATCCCAAATACATAACAAAACAACACACCGGCAGCAAGCATTTAATTAGCGACGTCAAGGCGTTCCTTCAACCTTTTCACCTATAACCGTATTTTTGGACAACCATTCTCATGTACATGTCATATACATCTTGTTTAATATCTTGATAGTCTTACAACAGCCCACAAAGCATAACACATAACAATTTTACACAACTTAAAAATGGACAACATAACGTCACCTTCCTTCGCTACATTTCGACGTCAACAATCCCAAACCTATTCCAACTTTAACCAAATTGTTCCAAAAATATTTACACATACAAACAGCCTTGAACCATTCCAAAAATAGTAGAAAATCAGTCATTAAGGATGTGAGGTAATAGCCTTCTATCCAACAATCCACAAGTTCCAATTGACATTACACTTAAGATAACATAATAAAATGCGCTTGGTAAGTGAAATCAAAATCAGGGAAGCAACCTTAGGGTGATGTTTATAACTCAAACCATGTTAATAATACCAAGTTCTCTTCATAACACAGCCCTCAAACCATAGAAATATTACTAAAATAAAAGACAAGTATGCAGCAACTTTCTAAACACATGCTGTCCAATAATTTCAGCAACCATAACTAGCATCTAGTTCTTGTTTTTCATGATCATACTATACTAAATACACAACCATAATTACTTACCTTTGTCTTCTAGGTTTAGAGTCTCCTTAAGAACCCTAAAAAAGTCATTTGGCTTCTTCACAAAGTTGAGAAAAGTTGAGAGAACTTTTAGAGACAAATCTGATTTTTATGAGTTCAAGTTGAGAAACGACTTGTGGAGCTGTTTTGGAGCCTTTTATAAAGAGTTATTATGCTGAACTTCTCTTGAATTTTAAACCATATTATACCACACATTATCAAGTTTCTTATCCACCAGCTTGGCCCTCAAACTTGGGCCTTTTTGGAGCACCACTTAATGGACTTGGGCTGCCTATCTTCCAATTTCCTCTTCACTTAGTTTTTGGCCTAATTTGTTAAGTGTATTGGGATGTCTTTAGGCCTTTTTTGTTATACTTCTTGGGCTGGAAATGTAGCCCAGTTATGATGTTAAAACATGGGCCAAAGTTACACCCTTAACATGGACTTTATTCATAATAGAACTTGGATAAATTCGACGTCGAGCCTCGTCTCCGTTTAGCTAGCAAATTTAAGCTAAGCAAGTAGGTGACTAACTTGCTAGCTTCCTAAGTCCTACAAGCACCTCAATTCTCTCACTTCACTTAAGTTCATAATCTTCTCAATTCGACACAAAACACATATACACTCGACCCTTTTAAGCGTTGGGCACCTCGTCTCTTAGTCATTCGAGAGAGCCTGTACACAAAGAGATCCATCCTAGTATGCATATCTGCCACCATAGCTGGAGAGTAATGGGAAAACTGAGTAAACTTGAGGTTGTACTCTCATACACTCATATTCTCTTGCTTTAATTTCAGAATCTCTCTTTCCTTAGCCTGCCTCATCTCCCTAGGAAAGTACTATCCCAGAAAGGCCTCCTCAAACACTGCCCAAGTAATAGTTGGAGCCCCATTTGCCTTTCCCCCTTTCCACTAATCAAAACAGAGTTTATTACCCTCTTAAGCTGATAGACAGCCAACTCAACCCGCTCAGCATTAGCTATACGCATTACCTGAAACACCTTCTGAAGCTCCTCAATAAAATTCTCAGGATCCTCCTTCACATTAGACCCCGTGAACTCTAAAGGGTTTATTATCATAAACTCTCTAACTCTGGCGGTATCTGCCACATCATTCCTGCCATCTCCGTGGAGACCTCCCTGAGTAGAGAATGCCTAAGCCAAAGTCTGAATGGCCCGGCGAAGCTCAACATTAGTAATGTCTGCCTACTGTGTCTGCTCCACAGACATAACTAGGCCTCTAGGTTCCTCCAGAATTCGGCCAGGCTGGTTTGCGTTCCTTCTGGCTAGGTGTCCTCTGCCCCTGATTAGTTCGTTAGCTCTGCGAGGAGGCATGATATGAAACACACGGTGTGAACGCACGAGTTGTAATGGACTTCACAGAGTTATACTTTAAAGCACGAAACAAGGGATAACAAGTAATAATGACACTTCCTAATGTCCAATAGCCTCCCTATTATAGATGTGCCGCTCTTCACACCCATAATACAGACTCTACTAGACACAGTTCCAAAGACTCCCTAGGACTCTTGAACTCTATGCTCTGATACCAAGTTTGTCACGCCCTGAACATATACTGTGGACGTGGCAGACACTCGAGAACCATTTCTGGTCCTAAGTGAACCATTTGGTCTGACTAACTACTCAGTGGAATACATGACAATGGTGGAATAGCTATAGAAACAATAAGATAGTTCATAAACTGTCTGCATAACTAAATAAGAAGGCTTTTAAGCAATGTCTAAATAACTGGAAATTGAAATACTAAACATATGGTCTATGGAACCTCTACTAAAACTGTCTGAAAGGACTGATGAGATCGACCCCAAGTAGCCAGAACAAAAAAATAAAATGAAAAAGAAATAACATGAGCCAAAGGAGCCTCGGACCAAGAAGAGGCCTCACCAATAAACTGATAGCTGTCAGGTTCTCAACGAAATGGTTGTTGAGGAACTCTACCACCTGCATCTGCATCATAAAACGATGCAGGTCCTAAGGATGTTAGTAGGTGGTATGTAAGATGGCAAAACATTTAAATCAGAATATCATAGTATATCACAAAAGACATAATCATAATCATGAATGAGTTAACAATAATCAAGACTGGTATGCTGAAAATAATATACTTAAAACTAGTAAGTAAAACTTAGTGTCTTAGCTTGGGGAGTTTCTCTAACCGACAACCACCACTATGAGTTTCGTGGTGATACAACATCTTGCCCACGCTGCCAGATTCCTCCCGTACCTTGTCGGGGTAGGGGACGAGTAACTAGGGGAGTAGATCCATCCCAAATCTGGGTCATCTCAGTGGCTAAATAGGAAGGTACCGTAGTACAATCCTATCCTATATTAGCTACATAGTTTATAAGTTCGAGTAATTTATTCTACTCTCACCCATATCGGTACTCAATACTACTCCCAAAATGTTTTATATAACTTACACTTTAAGACTTATAAGTTTTTGAAATTTGGTTTTCTTAGGGACTTAGCCCAACTTACTACTTAGCCTTCTCAACCAAAATCTTTAACTTTACTGTAACTAATATCTTTATGTACTTCCAATCATGCTAGATTACTTAACTAAAATTCCAAGAAAATCTTCAAGAAAATCATTCTTTAATATATAATGTACTCAGCTAAAATGCAAGAATGATTCAAGAAAAGAATTCTTTAACTAGTCTGGAACTATAAGTTTTATGGATATTTATGACCCCCACATGAATTCACAGGAACTCATTTATAACTTTAAAATCTTGGAATAAATGCATTAATAACAATTAAAGATTCAAGAATCATCATTATTCAATCAAGAATCTATGCATACGTAGGGAAATTTACTAAACTTTATAAGATTTTGATGAAATTAATCTAGACCAAGGCTTATGGGATGAAAACTAGATTATACTTTTCCAAAATATTCTAAAAATAATGATTTTAGAGGACCTTACATACCTTGGAAGGAATTCTTGAAGAATTTGAAGAATCCTAAGCCCTACTACTGAATCTTGAATTCTTGAGCGTAAGTTTCTTGAGAGAGTTTGCTTACTTGAACGTATGAATGAAAAATAATTTGTTTTTGAATTTAATTCATATTAAAAACTGACTTAGTTTAGGATATGGGTGTGGGAAAATCAGATTTGTCCTTTCCCATTTAAAAAAATGAAATTTTCCCTACTACTACATTATTGTACGACGCGCGCTATTTAACATTATTTTGCGAATTTTCGTGTTTCGTTGAAATTTTGAAAAAAATCAAAGTGTGGTTCCGCTCCACTCCGCTTCGCGGAAGGGGCGCAAATCCCACTATTTTGAGCTCACTTGGACAAAAATAAATCGTATTTTTTTTTTAGTTTTTGTCGAGTCAAGACCATTTTCCGACTCAATTTTTCACACTGATCGCAAATTCAATCTCGGATTTGCAAACGGAGCAAGGGAAGACACGTTACGTGTAAGGTCAATTCTAGGGGTATTTTTTTCAATTCACGAGGTGTTACAAAGAAGTTCATGTATATTGGTAAATAAATTTTTGATATGCTCTCAAAATTTTATGCGTGCAACATCAATTAGTTTTCTATAAGTCTCAATAATTAATAGCTTAAAATATTAAATCGAGACTAATAGTGAATCTATATCGGGCCTGTGCTAGCACAACATGTCAGCTTGAGAGTATTAAAAATCCCGCAATTTATATTTGTTGGCTCATCTAAAGCTGCTCAAGCAAGCAGCCAATATAAATTATTTTTAGTCTCGATTTATGTGACATCGATAAATTTTTTATTTATATTTTAAAAATTATTGTAAAATTATAATTGAAGCGTGCTAGCACAGCATGTATGGTTGAGACCAAGAAGTTTATCTATATTGCTTCATGCTTGAGAAAATATATATATGCAGCATGTCTGAGAATCACCAAAAACTTGAGATGTCTTGATGAATAGTGATGTGATAGAGTCATGTTTCTTACTCTGAGTTGAGGTTGAGTGATTGATGAGCTGATGTCATTGTATATTGTATAGCCTTACTGTTTACTTTAACCCGTTTTATATACAGTACATTCCACATATTAACGCTCTTTGGCACTGTATCATTTTATGATGCAGATTCTGTAGATAGAGGACTTTAGCAGGCTAATTGTTGAGGTTAACAAATCTCCAGACAGAGACTTGATGAGTCCTCCCTTGCTTTCAGAGGACATGTTTATCTTTTTATCTATTTTGAGTTATTTCATTGGATTGTGGTAGTCATGACCTGTTATAGTACCTTCATAGACACTAGCTATAGAGGCTTCATAACATAGACAACTGATAGTGGATGTTGGAGTCATTTTCTCTGTTTCTTAATTATTGAGACTAGTAGGTTATTCATATTTCTTTATGATAGATAGAGTTGATAGCCTATAGCCCACTGATAGTTAGATATTTCTTTGTTATCTTTTGCTAATAAATTGACTAAGTGAATGCGATGAGAACAGGTGGTTCGGTTGGGGGCTAGCAATAGTCTCCGAGTGCTAGTTACGCCTAGGGTGCCCTCTCGGGGCATGACACACACACTTACTGGAATGCATTTTCGTATCGAAAAATTATATTTTCATCTGGTTGCTCTAAAAATTAACCAACACCATTTTCCCACACAATTTTTCATGTTAATCGCATTTCCGGCCTTGGATTTGTCATCGGAGTTTAGGAAGACACGTTATGTATACATCTCTCATCTAAGAATATTTTGATAATTTTACCAGATGTTACATAAGCTCACCATGAACTTGTGATATAAGTTCTTTTTCAAACCCCGCATGAATACAAAATGCTTTATATGTTGAATTATTTTTTAAAAATAAAAATTTAATCTTACTACGAACTTGTAGGCCTGTCAACAAATAACAAAAAAAAAGTAATTAATATTTCCTCTAATCCACAATAATTGTATTTTTATTTATTTATTTATTTGATGTTTAAGTTAATTGCTTAATATGCGAGTGAGTTGTTAAAAATTTCTTCCATTTTATCCGTCTTGTACACTTTGTAGGTGTTGAGTTCATGAGAGCTCATGAGAGTTCGTTGCTCATGTTTATGATTTTACTTTGAATTATTTTTATTTGTAAGGAGTTTAAAAATTGCTAAAAAAACAAAAATAAAATATGATGTTGAATTTATTTTCTAATTTTATGTTTTTAATGGGATTGCATTGTGACAAATTCGCCTTACAAGGGCTGGAGGGAAAATGAATTTCATTATTGTAAATACTCAAATTTTATTAAATTTAAGTTTATAACTTAATTTGAATCATATTAAATTCAACCAAAATATAATCTAAATAATGTATCAAGGAATAACTAGAATAATCAATTTAATTTTAAATATAGAATTAGTCCATGTACTCTAGATAAGATACAAACAATTCTTGGCTTAAATCATCGACGGACATTTAAACTTGTCCGTATTTTTCACTTAGACATTTTAATTAAGATTAATTAAACACTTAAATTATTCAAAATATGTACCTATTAAACATTAAATGTTGATTTGGCAAAAAGTATAAGGTGTATGTAATTCACTTGTGCTATTAAACATTAAATGTTGATTTGGCAAAAAGTATAAGGTGTATGTAATTCACTTGTGCTGACGTGACAAAGTGACAAATCAAAGGAAGACTTTTGGCATATAAATAAGAAAAAAATTAAAATAATAAATTACAAAAAAAATCAAAAAGAAAATCTATTTTTTATTTGATTACCTAAATTTATATATATATAACCACTCATCCACCCCAC